>APFE031230657.1:181227-228756 GCA_000404065.3 Pinus taeda
AAATCAAATTCATCTAGTGCTTATCTTATCGTGTCTCGTGTCTCCCAACCAACTGTTTGCCAGTTGGTCTTCATTATCTCATAGGCTTAACCGCGGGAGACAGGCTTAAACGGAGGGATCGGGGATCAGAGTGACAGCCCCTGGTCTGAGCGTTGTCGTGCCAATCTGCGCAACAACACACCTAACGGGTCCGAGTTGGTTAGACTAGCCCTCAATTCTGTCTCAAATGAGTGGCAAGTCTTTGTCCAGAGTATCTTAGGCAAGGCGACTATGCCGAATTGGGATGAGATGTGGGCAACTCTCAAGCAAGAGGAGTTGAGGAGAGACCTGGTCAAGTGTAAGCTTGACGAAAGCAGCAGCAATGGGTTGAAGCCTAAGGAGGAGAATGAGAATGCAGCCCTTGCATTAAAAGAACAGCAAGAGCAACAGAGGCGGAAGAAGGACGTCTCGAAGATAAAATGCTTCAAGTGTTGTGAGATGGGTCACTATGCAACACAGTTTCCTCTTAGGAAGAAGGATAAAGATGAGAAGCACGATCCAAACACTGCACCCGCAAAGATCGAGGAAGAAGAGTTTGCAATGACAGACGAGATACCTCCAAGAGGGAGGTGGGCTAATTTGGAGTTGTAGTTCGAAAGAGCTATAGATGGGCAGGATTCTTGAGGAGCCCACCTATCAGACCAATTCCTTGCTATGGGAGCCCAAATCAGTAGTAGCAGGATGGACTAAGTGTCAGATGGTGTAGAGGAGTGTTGGAGCGACAGATGCAATGGCTAGAATGCCAAGTATAAGCAGCGTAGTGCAGAGTTACAGTAGTGCAGAGAGGCACAGTGCAGTAGCAGTAGCAACGCAGTGGCTTCAAAGGGACAACATGGGACTAGCAGTAGTTATATCTTCAATGTCGAGATGCATCTATGTTGAACACTTGTTTAGTAATTTGGAATGTTTCTCCATTGCTGATGCAGTAGCAGAAGCGATTTACAGTGCAGAGGTAGTTGGCAATGCCAGTGCCAGCAGCAACACGGATCCAAAAATTCAGAGGGAGTTGTAGTACAAATGCAGTGTTGACAGTGGAAGTGTCGACAATAGTACAATTGCAGCAGCAGCAGCGCAGTAGTTGGTGGACAGCGTGTCGAACATCAACAGTGTGAAAATTTCTAAATAGAAATCCAACTGCAGTTATTAATATTATTTCTTCTACTTATTATCTCATAAATAAGTTATTCACAGTGTTCTTACGACAAATATTCGAAATATATTCCACTGCGGCCTTCACAATTAAAATATTGCAAAAAGTAGATGCAAAGAAGAATACTGGCACAAATACAATCATAATGACACAGTTATTTTTGGACAATCATCCCCGGAAAAACCCAATGTAGGAAAACCAACTTACTCTTAGTTTGGATACATAACTGATTATTCTCTATAGCCTTGCTGATTTCTGGGATAACAGTTGCTCTGTGAACAATATGCATAATCCTTAATTCTAATGTGGATTTATCGTTCAAAAACTTGATGATTTTCTTGGCCTTTTGAGCTTGTTTCTGTAACTCCTTGCAGGAATCTACAATCTCCTTGATACTAAAAATGGTAGCCCTTTCTTCAGGAATTGCTTGAAAGAAACCCCATGTTGAATGCACCTCGAATAATGAGCAATAATAAAATATTACTGATCCCATTCTTGGAATTACCACTTGGAATATTTTATTATATTTGTTTAGGAGGGAAAAAGAAATTAAACTTCTATTAAGAAATAAATCAGTGCAGCAGATGAGGGTTTCTTTATTATTCTTCAGCAAAACCTAATGTACAAGTTACAACTAGCAAAACAGAAGTGAGAAAATTTACAGACGCTCCCTAACAGATCTTTGATCTAGAAGAAGTACTCCTCTTCTCTCTGAGTCCTTCTGTGTCCCTCTGCGTCAATTTTTTCCCACGCTGGCCCAGCATCAAACTGCCCACACAGTCCCAACCTCTGCGCTACCTCTTTCTACGTCAACCAACTTCAGCGTTGTCTCTCTATGTTTTGCGTCTTCTTGACTTGCACTCTCGAAAGATGTTGATGCCCTCTATTCCTTTCTCACCTGCAACTCTCCCTCTGATTTGATTTTCTTTTGCTGAACTTCGACCAGTGAGAAAATCGATCTTACTTGGGTAACTAGGTATCTGCCTCTGGTGTGTTCTCCAAGTGCCCATCAAGCCTCCTCTTATAATCCTCTCATTGATCAATCAACGGCCCAGATTAGATCTTAATCAATGGCTAGGATCATATTGATTTGATCTCCACCTTCGTCTAGAAGTTTCACCCACAATTTAGATTAATACCCATTAATTATTTTAATTTCCTAACTTTAGACTTAGGGTCCCATTAAAAATAATTAATTTATTTTACCAAAACTGTCTCCGGGTGGAATTTCCCAAAATAATTTCTGGGTATTGGAGAATGTACGTGCCTAAGCCTCCCCGCAACATTTGAGACTTAGAGCACATCCGATGCTACCAAAAATCAACACTCCCTCTTAGAGAGGAATGTGTTCTAGCAATGCAACCTATTGAAGCATCAGTTTGTTCTGTAACATCTCCCTCTGCACTGCTAATGTCTGACATGTTGTCCACCAACCACTATGCAAATGTTGCATTTGTACTGTTGTTGACCCTGCCACTATCAACACTGCATCCGTACTGCAACTCCCTATGCCACTGTAACTGAGAAATCACCTGTTTCTGCTACTACAACAGATTCTCAACCATACTCATCTACTCTCTAAACTAAATGAACTTAACTCTTCCTAGAGCCTTTGTGAGTATGTCTGCTACCTGATCTCCTGTGGGGACATACTGTAGTTGTATCGCCCCACGCTAAACACAGTCTCTGATAAAGTGACATCCGATATCAATGTGTTTCGACCGATCATGAAATACTGGATTCTCAAAGAGTTTGATACAACTCTGACTATCACAGTGAACCCTGGTCGCTTCCATCCTTTTTTCGAATAAGATCACAAGCAGTTTTCTAAGCCATATAGCTTCGCATGTAGTTGTGTTGGCTGCATTATATTCCGCTTCTATTGAGCTCAGAGCTACCGACTTCTGCTTCCTACTGCACCAAGATATCATCCCTGATCCAACACTAAAGCAGTAGCCCGAGGTACTTTTTCGATCTACTTAACTACCTACCCAATTTTCATCTGTGAACCCATTCAATCTGATAACCTCCCCTCCGGATTATTTCAACCCGTATCTGACTATTGCAAAGACATACCTGAGAATGTGTTTAGTTGCAGCCCAATGCACCCTTTTGGGTTCCACCATGAACTAACTAAGAGTGTTGACCGCAAAGCAAATGTTTGGCCTAGTGTTGACTAGATACATGAGCGACCCAATGAGTTGTCTGTACAAGGTGGGGTCCACTTCCTTGTCTCCTGATGCATCTATTTATAATTTTCTTTCAGTTGGTGATCATGGGAGTAGCCATGGGTCGACAATCATGCATTCTGAATCTCTTTAGTATCTTTGTAGCATATCTTCCTTGCCCAAGGAAGATCTGCCCATTCTTCTGCCAAACTTCCAACCCTAGAAAATAATGCATCAACCCCGTGTCCTTCATGTCGAATTCAGCTTCAAGATTCTTCTTGCAATCCTGTATGAGCCTGAATGACCATGTTAAAAACAAGTCATCCACATATAATACCAAAATAAGTGGCTCACTTTCTATAATTAAGTAGTAGAGATTGGGATCAGCATCACTTTTGACAAATCCCAGCTGCTGCAAGTGACTATCAATCCAACCATACCATGCTCTAGGTGCTTTCTTGAGCCCATACAAGGTTTTCTTTAGTCTACAAAGATCAGTGCTCTTTTCATGAGTTTCGAATCCTTTGGGTTGTTCTATATACACCTCCTCTTCTATCATCTCGCTAAAGAATGTTGTTTTGACATCAATCCGGTGAATCTCCCATCCCATTTGAGCTGTTAGGGATATAATAGATCTGATAGAGGTGTATCGAGCAACTGGGGCAAAGGTCTCTTCATAGTCTATTCCTTCTTTCTGAGCATACCCCTTCTCCACGAACCTAGCCTTGTACTTTTCTATACTTCCATCTATAGCATTTAGAAGTACAACTAATCTATCCTCTGGTCTAGGTACAACTTCCCAGACATCATTCATCATGATAGAGTTGTACTCTTCTACCATGGCATCCACCCACACTTGGTGTTGAATGGCTTCCTGAAAGCTAGAGGGTTCTTCAACCTGAGCTACCAATGCCTGGTATCTTTCAGGTTGTCTACGCTTCCTTTTCTCGGTTCTAGGAGTTCCAGCAAACTCCTCTACGTCCCTCAGTGTCTGTCGTACTTCTCTGCTAGTTCTACCACTACTGGTGGGAGGCTCAATCAACTCCTCCTAATCCTGTTGTTTCATCTACTGAGAACTATCTAGATTTCCTCCTTCTGAGGAAATACAGGTATTGGTCACTATACTCAATCCAGGTGTCTGTCCTCGTGCATGTCCTCCTTGCTGCCCCTGTTGCTCCTCGACTAGTGGAACATCTCCTAACTGATCTTCTGCAAGCATCTCTCAAGATTTCCTGAAAGCTCTATGCTCCATGAACTTTGCATCTCGTCTTACTAAAATCTTCCTGCTGCTAGGAATGTAGATTTTGTATGCCTTTGAGGTCTCGTTGTATCCTACAAGATACCCCTTTTCTAAAGTCTGATCCATTTTACTGCGCTTCTCATTTAGAATGTGACAATATGCCACGCTTCCAAATATCCTGAGATGACTAACTTCCAGCGTCTTCCCTATGAAGACTCCTTCGGGCGTTTTCTTCCCTAATGCTCTATGAGAAGTTTTGTTCTGGATATCCATCGTTGTGTTGCAAGCTTTTGCCCATAAATACTTAGGTAGATCTTGATCATACAACATAGCTTTGGCTACCCCAACAATCGTTCTATTTTTCCGCTCTATTACTTCATTATGCTCTAGATAATATGGAGTTGTCCACTCTCTTTTGATGCCCTCCTTTGAGTAGAAATTTGTGAAGTCTCTATCCGTATATTCTTCGCCATTATTTGAACGCGATATCTTTATCTTTTTCCTCGTAATATTTTCAACGAGAGCCTTAAACTCTTTAAATCGATCAAAGACCCCATCCTTGGTCTCTAAGAAATAGATCCAGATTTTTCTAGAGTTATCATCAATAAAAGTGACGAAGTATTCGCCACCACTAAGAGCTCTTGTGGACATTGGACCACAGATATCTGAGTTTATCAATCCCAATACACATTCTGCTCTATTGTTACTTCTGGAAAAAGTTGCTTTAGCGTACTTCCCTAGCATGCATCCTTGGCATAAGTTATCATGCTCATTACTAAAGGCTGCTACTCCTGTAACAGTCTCTCTGAGCATCCTCAGTGCTCCATGGTGTAAGTGTCCCATTCGCCTGTGCTATAATTCATTTCGTTCATTTTCACCATTATAGTTGTTGCCTATCAATGTCATTGGTGACTCAAGCTACAACCTATACAATTTGTTGCTTTGAATCCCAATTTGTCTCTTCTTCTTCCAGCTTGGATGCTTGACGTATACTTTCTTTCCTATGAAGTATAAATTGTATCCCTTATCCTGCAACTCTAAGTCTATGTGTTCCTCACAAAGGAAAATGAAAGTCCAAGGAAGTTCCTGGTCATAGCCCTATTGCAGAGATCTTTTCATTCTGAACACTGTAACTTGAATGGGCAAAAATGGACTTAGGATGCAGAAGTTATCGCTCAAAGAAGATGCCCTTTGTTCCTTAGAAAACGAGGCAAAATCCCCTAAAAATGGCAAAAAACCCTTATAAATGGAAATCACATCGGACCAAGGCAAAAGAGTGGACTTAAGCGGAAGGGGGAGAAACCTCTAATCTGCCGACCTGATGTATCGGATTGGAAGCAGACACCTATGCGACATCGGGACCCTAGATCTGGCGATTGCGATCATGCGATACGCCAACCGCTAAGGATCAGATTGGCAAATCGGCATCGACGATGCACAGGCCCTGGGCCGAGCGACATTGCGATCGCCAAAATCGGCGATCGGCAATCGACAACCCCCGATGCCGATAAAAAGGTCAGACCCGATAAGTTTTCAAAGCCTGATTGTATAAAATTTCAGGTCCGGGAATTCGAATTTTCACGTATTTCCCGTGTATTTGGGTTTTTACCCAAAACACATATGCGATACGATAAGCGATGAATCCGGACCCAAAAGGGTTTATAGACGCAAATGCATATTATTTGAAGTCTGCCATAAAGCCATTCGACAGTATTTTCAGTGTTTTAATGTCTTTTTATAAAAACAAAGGAAATGTGAATGGGGCGATATAACCCGGACCCAAAGGGGAATTTAGGCGCAAGCTATATAATTTGAGTTCCGTAAAGGCGGATTTTGGGCGGGCCTCAAGCGGTAAATGGTTTTGGGCTCGCTCCGCCCGACCCCACATAATGAACGATGCGTGGCTTGGCAGAGGAAGAGGGAAACTGCCTTTTCAGGCAGGTAACCCCCGTACTCCTGAGCCACCCGAAATTGCATGGTGACCATTGGATCAGAGATCCCGTAGATCGACGGTGGAGAGCGTGATAGTGGCCAAAGGCAAACCGGATGCAATATTAGGGTGGATGTGATATAATTTGAAGTCCGATAGGCTGCGTTTTGGTTGATTCTCCCGTGTTTTAGAGTGTTTCTCTGTGTAAACAAGGAAAGACTGTTTCTGGGGATTTCAAGCATCGATGGTTCCTTTCGTTACAGAACAAGTGGCCACCATCCCTGAAGGTGTTTAGCAATGAGTGCTAATGCTCAAAGGGGGATTTGAGCAGGCAAAGGCCAAGAGCCAAATGGCCAGTCGAACAGACAGCGCAAAGAAGCCACAAAGCCGCAGGGGAATGATTGGATGTAGGGAAATATCTAGGGAAGCCGAAAAGCTAGGAAAATCCCTCAAAGGAGCCCAGAAAGGTCAATTGAGAGGAGGCAGTTGTAAGTCAGTTGCAGAGCCACTGAGGGAGCCTTTGGCATCACTTAGAGTTCAAGTGAAAAGCCAGAGAGCTGAAAGTTGCAGAAAGCCAAAGCCAGAGCCAAAGAAGCCAGAGCTAGAGCCAGAGCCAAGAGTCAGAGCCAAGAGCCAGAGCCAGAGTCAGAGCCAGAGCCAAAGCCGAGAGCCAGAGCTGGAGCTAGAGCTAGAGCCAGAAAGTTGAGAGCTTCAGAGTCTAGAATAAAATGGTGTCTAAACCCATTGTTTTTGTGAAAACAATGGAGTTGAGCCAAAAGCTTGTAAAAAGAACTTATACCATAATCCCAGAGAGACTAGTTGACTTGACTAGAGCTCACAGAGACGTAACCCAAGGGTTTTGGGTGAACTCCTAATTAAATTGTTGTTCTGTGTGTTTTGTTTTATTGTTGCATTGTTTATTGTTATACATATGTTGTATCAGCATAACAACAGAATATTAAAAGCACATAAACAGTTCTAAAGCAAGCATAAGTATACACCTTATTTTCAAGTACATATTTAATTCTGCATTGGTTAATCATAAAGACTTGGGAATAAATAAGCTTTTGCTTTGGAAGTGGGAGAGGTTCTTGTAAGTTAGACAAGAAGCCTAAGTGCCCATTTTCAAATCAAGTGGTATCGGAGCTTGAGATTGATTAAACCCACTTTCAAATAAAGTTATATCAGAGTGCTTGATTGACAGAGCAAAGATTGCTTGTCTGAAAGGTGTTTAAATAGTCAGAGGTTGATTGTATGCTTGTTGCAGACTGACTATTGTTTGAGTTTGCAGAGGTGAAGGGAAAGTTGTTGATAGCTCAATCCAGGAAGGACAAGAAGGAAGAAGGGTTGAAGGCATTCTTCTATTCCAAAGGACCTCAAAGCAATCCTTGGAGCACAAGAGGTTTGTTGCAAAAGGTTGCTTAATAAAGCCCTTTATTAATCTTGTTTGAAGTTCTTTTGTTCATTGGTATAATGACAACTTCTACAAGTGAATCCTCAAATTCCTCCTTCCTCACAAGACTCTATGATGGAGACTTGAAGCAAGACTTGTTCATCATGAGGGACAAGGTGAGAGAAATGTATGAAAATGGAAGAAAGAGCAACATACTTAGAGAGCAGTTGAATTCAATGAAGGAAGAGAAGCAGTTGCTTACTGAAAAATTGCAGGAAATGGAAAGGCAACTTCATATTGCAAATATGAACTTGAGAAAGATGCACGAGTTGGAGACACAGCTCTTTGTTGCCCAAGAAGCCTTGGTCAAGTATCAGCTTTAAGAAGAAGTAAACCATTCCAGCTTGTCTTCAGACTCCTCTAAGAATGCTTATATTGGTTCTTTTGAAAACATACCAAAGGCATAGGCTCCAAGCTAATGTCCAAGATGAGCTATGAAGGAAAAGACTTGGGTAGACATGCACAAGGTATTGTTGAGCCAATAATAATTGAGGAAAGGCCTAAGTATTTCGGTCTTGCCTATGGACAAGCTTATGGAGAGAGTTCCAAAGCTGCCATGAAGGCCATTAGAACAACTCCAAGAAGGGGTTGCATTACAAAGTGTGAAGATTGTATTCAGGAGGAATCTAATAGCTTGAAACATCATTTGCAGGATGCAGGTGTTCAGAAGCACACACTTGAACCAGAGAGTTGGGGAGACTCTAACAGCCTTGAGGAGATTGATGGTGTTCCAAAGGGAGCCACTTCTTCATTTGCTTCACCTCCTCATGAAGGCAATAAAGGTGAAAGAGGCAAGTATAAATCTGGTTCTAAACATTTTCCTTTTGATTGTGAAAAGCATGATAAATTTCCACGTGTATGGGAAAAGAATTGCATGTTCCTTTTGTGGGTTGGATAACCATAATGTTTTTAGATGTTGGAAGAGAATCGCCACATATAGGAAACTTTTGAAGGAAACAAAGAAAGAAGCCAAAGGTCCATTGGACAAGGCAAATCATGCTAAGAGGATGCACATGCAGTGCACTTACTGCCATAAGCAAGGACATCTTGCTGCAAAATGTTGGACTCTGAATCCAGCAATGCCTCCACAAAAGCTGAAGAAAGTGGAAAGAGAAGATGGTAGAAATGGAAAGGAAGATTCCATGAATGACGTATCTCAGGATGATTCACATGATGATGCTGATGTGCAGACAAAGGTAGTACCATTGAAAAGGATTAGTAAGAAACGGTTAGAGTTCTTATTTGAATAAGACTGCATGTCTATTGATGCATCTACATTATATTTTATTTCAACTTCGAAAGTACAGTGTGCTTAAGTGAAAGTTGAAGTATGAAATGCATGCATGAGCAGGAGATGCATGAACACAGGGAGGTTGATGATTTCCTTGTTTTTGGACATGTATGTGTAATTAACTTGCAGGGTTGATTGCTTTGACATGCATGTGATGCCATGTTGACTTGGGAGAAGTTAACTTGGTCTCTAAATGGAGATAATGATGAAGTGTTTCATCTTTCGAAAAAGAGTCCTAATGGTCTTTTTCTACATGCTTGACTTGAAGGATCATTTGTTTAAAGGCATGTTTTGTGGGCTTGTTACCTAGTCCATCATTTGTATGCAGATGTAAGACATGGAGGTGTTCACTAGAGGTGAAATATGTTTCTTTTGTTGAAGCAGGAGTTTACACCATCCAGTTGTTGTCTATGTTTTTGTTGTTGTTAACAGTTGTTGTTGACAGCTTTTCAAACAGGTACAAATGAAAGTTTTGTGGAGCATATGTACCTCACATTTGTTGAGCCACCTTGGATCAATGATCAAGGCAAAGAAGTTCAAACAACCTTCTATGATCATTTTAGCAGAAGTTCTGCAGGAAGGCAAGGAGGAAGACAGTTCTTCCCAGGAAGACCAACCCATTCAAGAAGGGAAGTGGTTAGAGACTTTGGTTTAGGGAAACTATGCAAGGCAAGTGTGTGGAGGCTGAAAGAAGAGGGTGTTGTTACTCTTAGGTACTATTCAAATCAGTATATCAGTGTTTTGGAGACCAAAAGTTCTTTTAGTGGGAAGGTGTGATCCAAAATGGATTTTGGATAGACTCCCAAGTCTAAGTGTTCCTCACAGAGGAAAATGAAAGTCCAAGGAATTTCCTAGACATAGCCCCATTGCAGAGATCTTTTCATTCTGAATCTACTACAACTTGAATGAGCAAAAATGGACTTAGGATGCAGAAGTTACCGCTCAAAGAAGATGCCCTTTGTTCCTTAGAAAAAGGCAAAATCCCCTAAAAATGGCAAAAAATCCTTATAAAGGGAAATCGCATCGGACCAGGGCAAAAGAGCGGACTTAAGCGGAAAGGGGAGAAACCTCCGATCCGTCGACCAAATCTATCGGATCGGAGGTAGACACCTATGCGATATCAAGACCCTGGATTTGGCGATTGCAATCATGCAATATGCCGATCACCGATGATCGGCATCGGTGATGCACAGGACCCCAAGCCGAGCAACATTGCGATCGCCGAAATCGGCAATCGGCGATCCCCGATGCCGATAAAAAGGCCGGACCCGATAAGTTTTCAAAGCCCGATTGTATAAAATTTCAGGTCCGGGAATTCGGATTTTCATGTATTTCCCATGTATTTGGGATTTTATCCAAAACACATATGCAATGCGATAAGCGATGAATCTGGACACGAAAGGGTTTATAGATGCAAATGCATATTATTTGAAGTCCACCATAAATCCATTTGACGGTATTTTTAGTGTTTTAATGTATTTTTATAAATATAAAGGAAATGCGAACAGCGCGATATAACCCGAACCCAAAGGGAAATTTAGAAGCGAGCTATATAATTTGAGTTTCGTAAAGGCGGATTTCGGGCGGGCCTCAGGCGATAATACTTTTGGGGGTGCTCCCCCTGATCCCACACAATGAACGACGCATGGCTTGGCGAAGGAACAGGGAAACCACCTTTTTGGGTGGGTAACCCCCATGCTCTTAAGCCGCCCAAAAATGCATGGTGGTCGTCGGATCAGAGATCGCATAGATCGATGGTGGAGAGCGCGATAGTGGCCAAAGGCGAACCCAATGCAATATTAGGGTGGATGCGATATAATTTGAAGTCCGATAGGCTGCATTTTGGCAAATTCTCCCGTGTTTACAGTGTTTCTCTGTGTAAACAGGGAACCACTGTTTCTCGGGATTTCAAGCGGCAATGGTTCCTTCCATTACAGAGCAGGTGGCCACCATCCCTAAAGGCGTTTAGCAATGATTGCTAATGCTCAGAGGGGAATTTGAGTGAGCAAAGGCCAAGATTCAGATGGCCAGTCGAACAGACAGCACAAAGAAGCCAAAGAGCCACAGGGGAATGATTGGATGTAGGGAAATGGCTGGGGAAGCTGAAAAGCCGAGAAAATCCCTCAAAGGAGCCCAAAGAGATCAATTGAGAGGAGGCAGTTGTAAGTCAGTTGCAAAGTAGCTGAGGGAGCCTTTGGGGTCACTTGGAATTCAAGTGAAAGCCAGAGAGCTGAAGGTTGCAGAAAGCCAAAGCTAGAGCCAAAGAAGCCAACGTTGAAGAGCTAGAGTCAGAACGAGAGCTAGAGCCAAAGCCAGAGCCAAGAGCTAGAACCAAAGTCAGAGCCAAAGCCAGAGTTCAGAGCCAGAGCCAGAGCCAGAGCCAGAGCCAGAGCTAGAGACAAAAAGCCGAGAGCTTCGAGGCCGGGGATAAAATGTTGTCTAAGCCCATTGTTTCTGTGTAAAACAATGGAGTTGAGCCAAGAGCTTGTACAAAGAACTTAGACCATAATCCCAGAGAGCCTAGTTGAGTTGACTAGAGCTCACAGAGACGTAACCCAAGAGTTTTGGGTGAACTCCTGATTAAATTTTTGTTCTGTGTGTTTTGTTTTATTGCTAAATTGTTTACTGTTATACATATGTTGTATCAACATAACAACAGAATAATAAAAGCACATAAACAGTTCTAAAACAGACATAAGCATACACTTTATTTTCAAGTACATATTTAATTTTGCATTGGTTAATCATAAAGACTTGGGAATAAATAAGCTTTTGCTTTGGAAGTGGGAGAGGTTCTTATAAGTTAGACAAGAAGCCTAAGTGCCCCATTTTCAGATCAAACAAGGACACTGAAATCAAGTTCATCCCTAATCCTGGCACATGCAGAACATTGGTGGCTCGAATGCTAGTCTCTGTTTCTGTCTGAAATGCTATGGTGCCTCTCCCTACTGGAGTACATTTCGTTTTGTTTCCCATGCTAATCGAGAAGTCCATTTTTTCTTCTTGATAGCTCAAGAAATGTTCTCGTACTCCAGTCATATGAGTTGAAGCCCCCTATCAATGCACCAAACACCTGCTGACACTAAATTTGCTAGGCATGCATATTCTTCTTCTAATCTGGTAGACAACTCTAAGACACTTTGAGTATCCATCTTGTGCTATTTTCAACCGATTTCTGATGCTATCCTATCCCAGCAACTGTTGTAGGAAAAATTGCATCCCACCTAGGAAAACCCTTATTCGCTAAATCTTCTCTATCGACTCACTCAGAGAGAGTTTTACTATGAAAATCTAATATTCTTGGCTTGAACTTGCGCAAACCTCTTGGAGATTCAAATTACTGCCCCTGCAGGAATTTAGAATTCCTTTCTTCCTTCAACACTAGGTCTTCCGGCTCTTTTCTTCTGCTTTACCTCAGCTCTGATACCTTGTGAAAATTTCTATAGAGATATTCAACTACAGTGATTAATATTATTCTTCTACTTATTATCTCATAAATAAGTTATTCACAGTATTCTTACGGAAAATATCGAAATATATTCTACTGCAGCCTTCACAATTAAAATATTGTAGAAAGTAAATGAAAAGAAGAATATTGGCACAAACACAATCACAATGACATGGTTATTTTTGGACAATCATCCCTGGAAAAACCCAATGTGTGAAAACCGGTGCAACAGAAGTGAGAAAATTTATAGATGCTTCCTGACAAATCTTTGATCTAGAAGAAGTACTCCTCTTCCCTCTGAGTCCTTCTACGTCCCTCTGCGTCAATTTTTCCCACACTGGCCCAACGTCAAACTGCCCATGCAATCACAGCCTCTGCGCTACCTCTTTCTGCGTCAACTTGCTTCAGCCTTCTGTGTTGTCTCTCCCTATTCCACATCTTCTTGCCTTGCACTCTCGAAAGATACTGATGCCCTCTCTTCCTTTCTCACCTGCAACTCTCCCTCTGATTCGATTTTCTCTTGCCGAACTTCGACCAATGAGAAAATCAATCTTACTTAGGTAACTGGGTCTCCAAGTGCCCATCAAGCCTCCTCTTATAATCCTCTCGTTGATCAATCAACGGCCCAGATAAGATCCTAATCAATGGCTAGGATCATATTGACTTGATCTCCACCTTCTTCTAGAAGTTTCACCCATAGTTTAGATTAATACCCATTAATTATTTTAATTTCATAAGTTTAGACTTTGGGTCCCATTAAACATAATTAATTATTTTAATAAAACTGTCTCCAGATGGAATTTCCCAAAACGATTTCTAGGTATTGGAGAATGCATGTGTCTAAGCCTCCCTGCAAAATTCGCGACTTAGAGCACATCCGATGCTACCAGAAATCAACAAGTAGTGTAGAAGGAGATGTTACAGAGCAGAGTGATGCTTCAGCAGGTTGCATTGCTAGAGTACATTCCTCGCTAAGAGGGACTGTTGATTTCTGGTAGCATCAGATGTGCTCTAAGTCTCACATTTTGCAGGGAGGCTTGGGCACATGTATTCCAAAGAACCCAGAAAGCATTTTGGAAAAGTCCACCCAGAGACAGTTTTATTAAAATAATTAATTATTTTTAATGGGTCCCTAAGTCTAAACTTAGGAAATTAAAATAATTAATGGATATTAATCTAACTGTGGGTGTAACTTCTAGAAGAAGATGAGGATCAAGCAGAAATGATCTTAGCCATTCATTAGCTTCTAATCTAGGTCATTGAAGGTCAACAAGGAGATTATTTAAGGAAGCTTGAGGGTCATTTGGAAGATATACCGAGAGAGATCAAGAACATCAAATTTCTCAAAGAGGGCAGCACAGTAGTTGCTAGAGAAGTGGTCGAAGAGATCTCTTGCAGTGAGGGGCAGAGAGTATCCAAAAGAAAGAATTTTTCCTGGGTCGGAGAGTACGAGGTAGAGAGGGCAAAACGACGTCCAGAGAGAGGGAGACGTTGGCCCACGCAAAGTTGACACAGTGGCAACGCAGGCCTCAAAGGGATATCGAATTCCTACAGAGGAAATCGAGTTTCAGAAGCCGAAAGTCGGGGTGTGAGACCGGGAAGCAGAGATTCGGATTTTCCAGCCAGCAGAGGGTCCAGAGAAGGAGCAGTGTGATACCCAACAAGGGTGATGCAAGGACTGCATGGGGCTTACGAAGTTCTGTGTAGAGCCTCTAGTTCAGTGTGATCAGACCTAGATTCTCCTAGTGACAAGGTGAGGGAACTTCATTCGTTTTGTCTAGTTTCTCTCTGTATCGGATTGCTAGTTGAGCATCCAAGAATTGTACTCAAATTTACTATTGCATAATAATAAAACCCTCAAATCTACTGCACCGATTTTCCCACATTGGGTTTTTCCAGGGATATTGTCCAAAAATAATGGTTTTATTGTGTTGTATTTTCTTTCTTGCTCAGTTTCTTGTTTCCGCATATAAATTAATTAAGTGAAGGTTGCAGTGAATGTATTTCAATATTTGTCGTAGGAAACTGCAAATAACTTGTTCATGTAAATCTAACAAGTAAGAGAAATATTATCAGTTGCTACAGTAGGGATTTCGGTTTAGGAATTTTCACACGAACCCCTCTAGTAATCCATGGCCCCCTACTAAACTATAGCCATGGATATATCCCGACACGTTACCCGCTCCATCGGATACCAACCCAATACTTCTCGCCACCCAACCTTGTGAGAGGGACTGGATGCAAGAACACCCGTACACCTAACAACTCCATCATGCAAATGTTGTGCCCTGCACAACTCATGTCGCCTCATCCCATCAGCGTAATCAATGCATAAGATCTGTCTAGGTAACTTTTCCTCCCTCTCTCCAATGTGCAAAAGTAACCCAACAGTGTTGCAAGCCCCATCTATATAGACTTGAAGAGACCTATTGTTTGGAAGTACTATAGCTCTACTAGCTGGGCTCCCCATTGATGGCGGGCCCAAAAGATGATTGCCCATCGTCCTCCGCCACGAGCTCAACATGAGTCACTAGCTTCCCTCCACAGATAGCTCTACGAGTGCATGCTCTACCCTCTCTACAAATGTCTCAACTTGAGTCGTCAATGGGCTCTCAAATAGTGGTGACTCCTAAGTCACACTAGGTCGATCCAAGTCTTCACAACCACTGAGGTTATCTGCCTCATGCACAATCTCCTCCTCGGGCTCGCTGTCAAGAAACACCACCATGTAGTGAGCCTTGTCCTTAGTGTACCTGTGCCTTAGGGTCCACGACTCCAGATATGTGAAGCAAAAGTTCCTCCTTCGGAGGCCCCACCTAGTCTCCTCATCAAACTATCCCCGTCCTATCCACTCCTTTTGAGGAGACCTAGCGTCCCTCCGGTCAAATCTCTCTATGAGCCTCTGTGTGAACTCTGTGTATGATGTGATGCTTGCATGACCCAAAGTGATCATCCCTCAGTACCACCACTCCTGTGCATCTCCCTCCAAATGTAAGGTGGCATACCTAATAGCATCCACCTCTCATAAGGATTTGTTGGAGGTATGCGTCCAGCTTTAGCATCGACTCCCCGGCAGAGCTCCTAGCTGAACTATCAAAGTTGGTGAGAGTTATTTTTATGACCGTCTTCTATACATCCTTATCCAACTAATCTCCCCTATATGGTGTGAATGGCTTCACACCCATGGCATGCGCAACTCTAGGGTCTCTATTATAAAAATGAGGATGGCTCTGGTTTATCCTCTTACCGTTACTCAACTAGGCCAACATCTCAATTAGCTTCTCATTATTCCTAAGGATCTCATCCATGATTTCCAGTGTATTCCTTCCTTGAGACACTGGAATGTCCA
Source organism: Pinus taeda (assembly GCA_000404065.3). Lineage (NCBI taxonomy): Eukaryota > Viridiplantae > Streptophyta > Pinopsida > Pinales > Pinaceae > Pinus > Pinus taeda. Next base: position 197,296 of record APFE031230657.1, read on the forward strand.
TAGTCCCACCAATCACTGTGCATGCATTCCCAACTCTTCCATGATCTTGCTAGCTTCCCCAGAGTTGGCCAAGATGCTCTGATACCAGTGTAATATTCCTTCTTAAGATTTCCTCCAAATTGTCACTGTGTTTTCAAAATTTTGTTGTTTCACTCCAATGAGAGTTTTTTCTCAAACACTTCATTAACATACAGTTGTAGGTGCTCCTTTCACAATTTCATTCAAATACAACACACAGAGACTATTACATTCCATGGGAAAGCTTCAAACAACTTGACTGAATTATATATATTAAGCCCAGAAAATAGATTTAAAATTGATACCAAAATAGAGAATAGTAAATCTGCGCTTGGGCAACTCTATAATTAACTTAACATGAACATACACAGGGAATGCAAGAAATAAAGATCCTGGTGTATTTCTTTCAGCCAGATAGCTCTCAGAATATTAGTCCACCCAAGATGAATGCAACAATAAATATATATCAGACCTCCTCAATACTGGACAAGCTGTTACAAGATAAAAGAACTCTGCCCAAACTGGAGACTTGATTCTAAAGCTGATAACAAGTTCCTTTCTTAAGTTTTGGTCACATGAACTCAAGGAGAAATCGGTCCTTCTTCCTAGACATAAATATCTGAATTTTGTGCCTCGGACTTCATGTAAATTTGCTCCCTTAAACCACGCAGCCTTGGAGAAATGAGCGTTGGTGTTAAATGAAATTTGGCCTCCCATTTTGAAATGACACAGCCCTCTTTAATGGTCATAAATCAATCTTCCCTTAAGACAGAGATTGGGCTTGCTTTGGCACTAAAATTCTGAGTGTGATGAATAATTTGCCTCTTGGAGAAGTGATGAAAAACTCGACCTTCACTGATTGGAAACCTTGTTTAAAGGCAAATCTGGAATATGCAATTTGTCCCTCTTTCCTTGCTTTAGATTTTGAAATATAGTTCTGGTTGCGCATATGATCTGGGCAACAAATCTCGGCCCTCTCGAAATTATGCAGATCAGCTCTTGTTAAAAAAGCACTCGGCCTCCTTTGGCTTTGACAAATAACCCAACTCGGCTCTTCAAAAGATGGCACTGGAACAACTGAATCTGGAAAAATACAATTTAGACTCCTTCAATCTAAGCGAATGGTATCACTCTAGACAAATTGGCCTCTGGTTTCCTTGGCAATAGAAATAAATTCGGCCTTGCTCCTGGAAGAATAATCCAGTTCCTTCTTGAGATTGGAAACTCGGCCCTTGGAGATGGTATAGTCCTGCTATCAAATTAAAATCACAATGTTGGAACCTCCTGCAAAACATTAATTCAAATACTGAAGATTCTCTGCAATAAACAAATGGAAGATCTGAAGTAATCTCCCCCGACAACTAACTAGGGTGGCACACAATGTCCACCGAAATCAGCTTAGAGTTTCGCTTGAAACCCTTAATTCTGAAACTCGTTTGAGTTATTTTTCAATGTCAATGAGATAGATGGGAATAGAATGATCAACAAATGAGTCCATCCTCCTTTTATAACTTCTCCCCATGCTTCTAGACTCTTTTTTAATATTATTTTATTGATGGGGGCCACTTTCCACTGATTTTTGCTGCCATTTTAATAAAATAATAATTTGTCACCATTCTCCAATAAAATAATACTTCCCAGCTTTCTCCAATAAAATAATATTTGCCCCTTTTTAAATAATATTGCCAAAGTTAGGCAAAATTCCTTAGTGATTCCCATGCTCACAAAATTGGGGATATTACAAATTTGAGCATGCAAGAAAGCCTAGCTCAATTTATAGTTCGAGTTGTGATTGCGAGTTCACTGAGAGTTCTACTCGTTCTCTCTCCAATCAACACTGGAGTCTTAGCTCGTTCTCTCTCCAATCAACATTGAAGACAACTCGTTCTAATTGAACTTGTCACTGCCACCTCATCCTGTAGTCACATTGAAGAAGACTCCACGTAACTGAAGCTCCAACACTATGCATGCAATCTTGATGACTATTCTAATAATCTGGAAATAAACTCATCCTAACTGAAGTCTACCTCATGAACTTGTACTCATGCTAGAGAAAGACAAATTCGTGGTCTTCACTGGCTAAGGCACAAGCCAAAAGACCTTCCATCGCCACATTTTCAACAAGTGACAAGTCATGACTCATTAGAATTTACTAAGAACTCTAGATTTTTTAAATCCAATAATGTTTTATTTGAAAGTTTAATTATGTTTTAACTTTTCTTTATTTTGTTGTAGATGTTTGGTGGCGAAACTATGGTGCAAGGGCACCAAATTTACATAAATTCACCATCAGAATCCTCAATTAGACTTGTAGCATTTCTAGGGTGTGAGCGCAATTGGAGTGTATTTGAGAAAATACACTCAAAGAAGCGCAACAAGTTATAACTTTGAACTTCAACTGAGCAATTATATTTATTGTAATTTATGACCCTCAAGAGTCAAGACTCATTAATTTTTTTGTGACACTCTTACAGGTTGTAGTTATCATACCTTAATGACTTTGTGTATGTCCATTACAATCGCCAATGATGAATGAAGCAAATGGAGAGAACACCAGATATGGACATCATTTCCACAAACATATTGATTTATTGTCTAAGTGGAGGGTGGAGTCTGAGGTTCCCATTATGTAGGGGTCACCTTGATGGTTAAAGGAGGAGGAACCAGTAGTAGTACAATAGCAGGGACAATAAGAGGGCGAGCAAGAAGAGGAGAATGTGCAAGCATCAACACCACCTTCTACAGACATAGGAGAGCACATTTCTATACCCATCAGTCATTGTTCAACATTTGGTGCAGGGCCAGGGCCTTCTACTATTAGGGGCAGGCTTGTCAAACAACCCATCATCTTTTTCTGTAAAAGGGAGAGCGTGAACTGATCTTAGATAGCTAGCTGTTAGTTTTGTTTCTTTTGTCATTGTACATATAACTCATGATGATGAGATACATTCATATATGTGATGTTATTTTGTATTGGTTCTCCATATTTGAGTCCTTGATTGGACAATTATCAAGATTTTGCAGGTTTAAGTATCACCTTTGATGTATCATTTTTATTTGGCATCCACTACATCATATATATCAATTCTTTCTTCATATTTATGTGGCAATGTGTTTATTTGATGTTGTTGTTGCTTTATATGTTTGAAAATCTAGAAAAATATATATATATATATATTATTTATTATATATATATATTTTGCATTTTTTAATGTTTGTTGCAGTTTTCCAATTTTGCCAATTTTTTCGCTGATTTTTCAAAATGATGTTTTCTGGACGCTCATCGATTTTTTTACCGATGCTGATTTTTTCAACACTGATCACAAGTTTGATCATTATGTCAGACAATGTCCCAACAAAAAGAAATGGAAAGAGAAAACTTCTATAACAGCAACAGCATAGATGGATGAGTTTTTTGTTGCTTTGATCTCTTGCTTTTCCAGCACCATCACTCATGGTGTATGGTTAGTGGAAAGTGGAGCTTCTTGTCATATAAAGATATGGTCGAGACCTCTTTACTAGCTTTACCAAGGAGCACTGAAATCCAGTGTTGATAATATCGGCGATATTCGAAAATATCAAGATATTTTCAGCAAAACGATATATCGCCGAGAAAATATTGCGATATTTTCTGTTTTGAAAATATCGCAATATTTTCAAAATATCGGCAAAATATCGCGACATTTTGAAAATATTGGCAAAATATCGTCATATTTTGAAAATATCGGCTATCTTTTAAAAAAACTGATTTTGTATGCTTGCCGATATTTTCGCCGATATTGCCGTTCAGATGTTTTCTGTACCCTAACTGATATTTTACCGACACCGATATTATCAACACTGCTGAAATCTCCATGTAGAGCTTGGAGATGATGTGAGATATGCAGTGGAAGGTGTTGGCAAGACACAATTCTAGTTGCACCCTGGGAATCTTATAGAAGTTAAAGAGGTGTTATATGTACCTGGGTTGCTCTCCATATTGGCCATGGTGGGCAAGAGACTTGAGGTCAATGTCATGGGAGATGAAGTTTCTATGAGGCCTAGAGAAGCATATCCCAGTGTGAGGCGTGTGATAGAGATTAGGGAGAGCAACCTATATCTATTGAAAGGACAACCTGTGAAGACCGTAGTGCATGATAGTGATAGCCAAAGTGAGCTTTGGCACAGGAGGATGGGACATCTACACTACAAGATGTTAGCTTAAATTTCACTCAGAAGTTAAGGAGTTGTTGCTCCATCGATCTTGCCTCAAGATAGATCAGAGAATGTGTGGCAGATGTAAATGAAATCTCAAAACCTAGAGCAACCACATACCATTCATCTCATATAAAAAGACAAGAGCAGCATACCTATATCCCATGCAGGTTGATGAAGTTTGCAGACCCTGTAGAAGTGTTGGAGACCCTACTTCAGTGTGAAGATCCTACTCTAAGCTTCCCAATTTGATCCCCTACACATGCACTAAGAAACAAAGCGATGGTTTCCTCCACAGAGGGCAAACTAGCATGCACCAAAAATAACCAAATCACATTCAAATATGAAAGAAAATGACATGCAAGAGAGAATTCATGATTGCTTTCATTAATCAAAATGATAAAAACAAATAATACCTTGATGCACCAATGGGCTCTTCTCCAATCCTCGACACTACCCTTCCCTTGACATATAAGAAGATTGGGCTTATCTCATATGCAAGAGAAATTCTGGGATAAATCCACCAACATCATTGAGCCATTCTCTCTCTCCCCTTCTCCCCTTGAGAGGGTCTCATTATATAGGCTTTTCCCAGACTCAAGAGGATGTGTATAGACAACTAGGGCCAGGAGAAGTTGGGAAATTTCTCTAATTATTGACCCCCATCCAACTCAGGAACAAGTGGTTGAGTTGATCTCTTCGGGAGTGACCTATTCTAGAAATTTGAACTCCATCGCTCCCCTGCCAAAGACATGTTGAATACTCGAGTGTCAAGTTGTTCCACTACAATAGAGCGATAGGTAACAAGATGATATGCCTATGGGAGCGATGGGCTAGTAAAGGAGCACAGTCAAGGAGGAAAACAGATGCATTCAAGCCAACAACTTAAGTAGGTTGAGCTAGGGTTCCTCTATCTGATATAAGGTGGGAAAAAGGGCTCTAACACAGAGCTTTACCATTGTTGCAAGAGCTGGTCAATGGTTTACTGGAGATCAAGGTGGAACAGAGGGGTGTGTGTAAAGGATGTGCGCTTGGCAAGCATGCCAAGGCAACCTTTCCTCACATTGAGACCAAGTCCAAGGGAGTATTAGACTTGGTGCATTCAGATGTATGTGGTCCTATATCGGTGGTGTCGATCATAGGGTTCAGTTACTTTATGACTTTCATAGATGACTATTCTACTAGGACATGGATCTACTTCCTCAAGGCCAAGGATGACGTCTTCAGTGTGTTCCAAAAGTTTAAAGCTCTTGTAGAGAACCAAACTAGGAAGAAGATCAAGGTGTTGCAATCAGACAACAGGGGTGAGTATACCTCTAGCAAGTTCAAAGGTTTCTGCAGGAAGGCAAAATCAAGCGAAAACTCACAGTGCCTTACAACACTCAGCAAAACGAGTTTGCGAAGAGGAAGAACAGGACCATAGTTGGAGTAACGAAGGCAATGATCCATGATCATGACGTGCTTATGTTCTTGTGGGGTAATGCCTGCAATATAACAATATACCTACATAAGAGAAGTCATCATAGGGAAATGGAGGACAAAACTCCTAAAGAGGCTTTTACAGGAGTTAGACCAGAGGTGAGCCGCTTCGTATATGTGAAAATTCTATCACTGCAGCAACTGATTTACTTTTCCTACTTATTTCATCATAAGTTATTCATGAAATTACTTCAACAAACATTAAAATAAATATTGTTGCAGATATCACATCGTAATACAGAAACAAAAATATGCACTATTTTGGACTAATGACCCCAGAAAAACCCAATGTGGGAAAACCAATGCCGCAACGAAGGATTTTATTATTCAGCAATTTTCTTGTACAACAGGGCGCCAAATTGGCTTACCCACAGATAGACAAACTTCCAGCACTTTCCTAAACCTAGCGTAGGCCCTGTTGACCTCTGCTACAGCCTGAAACCCTTTGTGTCAGCCTACTGAGGCTCTGCACAGCCTCTCTAGGCTTCTGTGTCACTCCTGCAGCCTTTGCGTGGATGACGCGGGCCCTTCTGGCTCTACGCAGTCTCCGCTGCCTCTGCGTGGCTTCCTCTGGCTCTACGTCTACCTCTTCTACGTTGATCTCCCGTCTCTCTGTTTCATACTTGCTGCCTCCTGACTGTTGTCCAGACCACTGGTTCAATTTCTCAGCAAACCCCGCTCCAAAAATTGAATTGAATGGTCTCCCTCAGTGTGTTCTCCAAGTGCCCTTCAAGCCTCCTCTTATACTTTTTTTGTTGACATCTCAACGGCTGAGATTAAGTCCCTAATCAATGGCTAAGATTAGATCTAGCTTGATCCATGTCTTTTTGGACCATTCTAATACAGATTCATATTAATACACATTAATATTTTATTTTCCCTAAGTTTAGACTTAGGGACTCCATTAAAAATATTAATTATTTTAATATCTCTTGATCTGTTTAGAATCTGTCCAAACCCTTTCTGGGTATTGGAGATCTCATGTGCCCCAACCTCTCCACCAAATTTCGTGGCTAGAGCACATCCAACACTCCCTCTTAGCAAGGACTGTGCTCTAGCAATACTCCTCACTGAGTATTACTCTGATCATCCGGCATCGGTACTTGTGCTGATGCTATGCCTCCCTGCCCAACATTCTCTGCATTGTTGCATCCTGTACTGTTACCCATGGTTCTGCCACTGCCACAACTGCATCTGTACGACAACTCCCTCTACATCCGTGTTGTTGTTGGTCCTTTCTCCTCGCACTGCATCCGCATTGCACCTTCCTTTGCATCTGTGTTGTTGTTAGTCCTTTCTCCCAACATTGCATCTGCATTGCAACTCCCTCTGCATCTGTGTTGCTGACACACTACTTCTGAAAGGGGTTCTTTACCATCCCCATCTTTTCCCTAAAGTAGTCAAATTTTGACTTTCCAAGGGGCCTTGGTGAGGATATCTGCCACTTGTTCCCCTATAGGAGTGTAGCTCAATTGTACAGCTCCACGTTGGACAGAATCTCTGACAAAGTGACACCGGATATCAATACGCTTTGACCTATCATGAAATACCGGATTCTCAAAGAGTTTGATGCAACTTTGATTATCACACATGATCCTGGTCGCCTCCATATTTCTTTTGAATAGGTTTACCAGTAGTTTTCTAAGCCATATGGCCTCACATGAAGTTGTGCTTGCTGCCATATATTCTGCCTCAGACGAGCTCAGAGCCACGGACTTTTGTTTCTTACTACACCATGAGGTTGTTCCTAATCCAATGTTGAAACAGTGCCCAGAGGTACTTTTCCGATCCACTAAACTTCCTGCCCAATCTGCATCAGTAAATCCACTCAACCTGATATCCTTCCCCTTGTTATACAAGAGCCATAATCAATTGTTCCCTGTAAATACCTGAGAACGTGCTTGGTTGTTGCCCAATCAGCCCTCTTTGGTTCCACCATGAACTGACTGAGGGTGTTGACAGTGTAGCAAATATATGGCCTAGTATTGACTAGATACATCAAGGACCCTATGAGCTGTCGATATAGGGTGGGATCAACATCCTTTTCTTCTGATGCATCAATATTCTTCCAGGTTGGTGCTCATTGGCATAGCCATAGGTCTACAGTCTCCCATCCCGAACCTTTTCAAAATTTCTGTAGCATACCTTCCTTGCCTAAGGAAGATTTCTCCTTTCTGCTACCAAACCTCCAACCCTAGAAAATAGTGCATTCGTCCCAGATCCTTCATATCGAACTTTGTGGCTAGATTCTTCTTGCAGTCTTCAATGAGTCTCGATGATCTTGTCAGGAAGAGATCATCCACATATAATACTAATATAAGTGGCTTGCTCTCTATGACCAGATAGTAGAGATTCGGATCTGCGTCACTCTTGACAAACTCCATCTTTTGCAAGTAGCCATTTATTCGACCATACCACGTTCTTGGTGCTTGCTTCAGCCCATACAAGGCTTTCTTTTGTCTACATACATGAGACTTCTTCTCATGAGTTTCGAATCCCTCTGGTTGTTCAATGTATACTTCTTCTTCTATTACCCCATTCAGAAATGTCGTCTTGACATCCATCTGATGCATCTCCCATCCCATCTGGGCTGCAAGAGATATCACGGTCCTAATAGATGTATACCTGGCTACCAGGGCGAAGGTTTCCTCATAGTCAATCCCTTCCTTTTGAGCATACTCCTTAGCCACAAACCTGGCCTTGTATTTTTCAATATTGTCATCCGCAACATATTTGATCTTGTAGATCCATCTTGAACCTATCACAGATCTGTCTTAAGGCCTTAACACCACCTCCCAAACATCGTTTACCATTATGGAGTTATATTCCTCCACCATCGCATCTAGCCAGACCTAATGCTGAGATGCCTCCTTGAAGCTGGCAGGCTCTCCATCCTGAGCAACTAACGCCTGATACCTGTCTGGTTGTTTTCGCTCCCTGTTACTGTTCCTTGGCTCTCCGATGTTCTCTGCATCACGCAGAATCTAACGAAGTTCCTTGCTGGTTCTTCCTCTACCAACAGGCGCTTTTGTTTGCTCCTCTTCCTCATCCTGAGAATCTTCCTGATCTGAGGAAGGATTCTTCACTTTCGTTGGTTAAAGAGGCATGACCAACGGATCCTCTTTCGACTGCTCCTTGGAAGGCATTTTGCGAGATCTTCTCAAAGCTTTGTCCTCCATGAACTTTACATCTTGCCATAATACTACCTTCCTATTCCCTGGAAGATAGATCCTGTATGCCTTAGCATTCTCGCTATATCCTGCCAGATACCCCTTTTCTGCAGTCTGATCCAGCTTCTTCCTCTTTTCTTCGGGTATGTGGCAATATGCCAAACTCCCAAATATCTTGAAATGACTGACTTCAGGTGTCTTCCCAGTGAAGATTCTCTGGAGTAATCTTGCCCAATGCCCGATGAGGAGTCTTGTTCTGAACGTAGACAGTTGTGTTGCATGCTTCTACCCATAGGAATTTTCACATATCCTGATCATACAGCATGGCCCTAGCTACTTCTACAATAGTCATGTTTTTCGTTTCTGCCACCCCATTCTCCTCCGAATTGTAGGGAGTTGTCCACTCTCTTCTGATGCCCTCCTTAGCGCAAAAACCATTGAAGTCATTATCGACATATTCTCCACCATTATCTAAGCGCAAGACTTTTATTTTCTTACCTGTCAAATTCCCCAATAGAGCCTTGAACTCCTTGAATCGATTAAAAACCTCATCCTTGGTTTTCAAAAAATAGATCCAAGTTTTCCTCGAGTGGTCATCAATGAAAGTAAAGAAATACTCGGCACTGCAGAGAGCTTTGACGAACATAGGTCTGCAGATATCTAAGTGTATCAATGCCAGTACACTCTTGGCCCTGTGGTTGCTCCTAGGAAATGTCGCCTTGGCATACTTTCCTAGAGCGCATCCCATGCATACATCATCTCGTTCTGTACTCAGATCTGAAACTCCTGTTACAGTACTCCTGAGAATTCTCAGAGCTCCATGGTGCAAGTGACCCATCCTTTTGTGCCATAGTTCGTTCAAGTCTTTGTCCCTATGACTACCTATTAGTGCCATTGGAGATTCTAGCTGTAATCTGTACAACCAATTACTTTTGATCCTGATCTGCACTTTCTTTTTCCAGCTTGGGTGTTTGACGTATACTTTTTCCTTAATGAAGTAGATGTCATAGCCCTTGCCTTGTAGTTGTGACACAGAAAGTAAGTTCATCCCCAATCCTGGCACATGCAGCACATTTGTGGCACAGAACCACTCTCCCCGATTCTATCTGAAAAACTATGGTACCCTTTCCTACTGGAGTACACTTTGCCTTGTTCCCCATGGTGATCTGAAAGTTCATCTTCTCTTCTCAATATTTTGAGAAACACTCCCTGATTCTCGTCATATGCCACAAGGCTCCATTGTCTATATACCATTCTTCTGATGATGCAGCACTAGTCATGCACGCCACTTCTTCTTCCAACCTAGAAGCCAGCATAGAGAAATCGAAATCTCTCTCTCTTGTGCAATCTTTTGAAAATCTACATGAGTCCCCTGAGGTGGATGCCTCTGCATCGTGATCTTGACCCATAACTGATTTTCCCTTTCTGTCTCTGATTACTCGCTCTGATACCATGTGAAAATTCTATCGCTGCAGCAATTGATTTACTTTTCCTACTTATTTGATCATAAGTTATTCATGAAATTACTTCAACAAACATTAAAATAAATATTGCTGCAGATATCACATCATAATACAGAAACAAAAATGTGCACACCTTGACACAGTTATTTTGGACTAATGTCCTCGGCAAAACACAACGTGGAAAAATCGGTGTCACAAGGGAGGATTTTATTATTCAGCAATTTTCTTGTACAACAGGGCGCCAAACTGGCTTACCCACAGATAACAAACACCCAACACTTTCCTAAACCCCGCGTAGGCCATACTAACCTCTGCTACAGCCTAAAACCCTCTGTGTCAACCTACTGAGGCTCTGCACAGCCTCTCTGGGCTTTTGCGTCACTCCTGCAGCCTCTGCGTGGATGACGCAGGCCCTTTTGGCTCTGCGCAGTCTCTGTTGCCTCTGAGTGGCTTCCTCTGGCTCTGCGTCTACCTCTTCAGCACTGATCTCTCGTCTTTCTGTTTCGTACTTGCTGCCTCCTGACTGTTGTCCAAACCACTGGTTCAATTTCTCAGCAAACCCCACTCCAGAGATTGAACTGACTGGTCTCCCTCAATGTGTTCTCCAAGTGCCCCTCAAGCCTCCTCTTATACTTTTTCTGTTGACATCTCAACGGTTGAGATTAAGTCCCTAATCAACAGCTAAGATTAGATCTGGCTTGATCCATGTCTTTTTGGACCATTCTAACACAGATTCATATTAATACACATTAATATTTTATTTTCCCTAAGTTTAGACTTAGGGACTCTATTAAAGATATTAATTATTTTAATATCTCTTGATTTGTTTAGAATTTGCCCAAACCCTTTCTGGGTATTGGAGATTTCATGTGCCCCAACCTCTCCACCAAATTTCGTGGCTAAAGCTCATCCAATGCTACCCCAAATCAACAGTATATTTGGTAATCCATTTTATGTCGATATTTATCAAAGAAGAGGACTAAGCTAGAGCCATCTTCTGAGAGGGATCTTTATGGGCTACAGTGAGGTCTCAAAGGCCTACAAGGTCTACATTCTAGCACAGAGGAGAGTCATCATCAGTAGAAATGTTAGATTCAAGGAGGGTAGGACCTTTAGTAGGTCACATGATACTGAGCTAGTGTTGGAAGAGGAGCGGGAACAAGAGGCTCTAAAGGTTGAGGAGGGGCTAACAGCACAACCTTCAATTCAAAAAGAGGAGCAAGATGTTTCTCCTAGCTCTACCAAGAGGAGGTCGAGATGACCCAAGCAGACCTTGTGAGATGCAAAGAAGCATCTGGAGGCTCCTAGCAGGATGTTGAGGCAAAGTAGACCACCAGCGATATTTTCCAACTACACAGCCTTGATGAGTAGCATGAGTGATTTTGAGCCTTCTGCTTTGAGGAGGTAACAGATCAGCAATTTTGGAGGGATGCTATGGTGTTGGAGTACAATTCCATCATGAGGAGCGATGTATGGGATATTGTGTCGAAGCATATGGGGAAGTCAATGGTCACTTCTCAATGGATCTATAAGATCAAGCAAGCAACAGATGGTAGTGTCAAGAAGTATAAGGTATCGTTCATTACCAAAGTATTCTCCTAAAAGGAGGGAGTGGAAAGACCTTTGCACTTGTCACCAGATATGCATCTATTAAGATGGTCATATTTATTGCTTCAGAGATGGGATGGAAGATATATCAAATGGATGTGAAGACTGCCTTCCTCAATGGGGTGATTGAGGAAGAGGTGTATGTTAAACAACCTCGGGGAATTGAGGTGCGTGGGAGGGAATCCCATGTATGCAGATTGAAGAAGGCCCTTGATGGACTTAAGCAAACACCACATGCATTGTACTCCGGGATCAATGGGTACCTTCTAGGATTGGGCTTCACCAAGAGTGAGATGGACTCAAACTTGTACAATGTATTTGTTGAGGGTTGTTGAATTTCTAACTATGGTTGGTCTTCATAATGCACATTTGGTCACTTGATGTAATTGTATTTATCATTGTAAAGCATATTTATAAATGCTTTAGTTAAAGGAAAATTTATTTTGAGTCAAAGTTCAATTGCGACATTTTAAAGATGAAAATTTGAATTTTTGAAATGTAAATTTTGGCTCCAGAAGTGACAAGTCCGCTTCCCTCCAAGTCAAGTCAGCCCTGGCCAAGAAACACATCCATTCACCCAAGGAAGACTGCTATATAAAGGCAGCTCGACCTCCTCCATCTGGACATTTGCATTCTCTCACACAAGACAGGTTCTAGGCAAGCAAACAAAGGACAAGAAGGATGTAAGGAGGAGGCCAAAATTTCTCTCTTCTCTCTCTCTAGCAACTCACACGTGTAGATTGATCTCTCCCTCTATGGTTTTCATTTTTCTAGGGCAACTATTACAGGGGGCCAAAATTTCTACGTAACTAGGGAAATTGTTGCAACGTTGAAATTCAGGAGCAACTAGCTATTGCAGGAGGGCCGAAATTATGGGTCAGACATGCAAAGCGAAGTGCAGGATCAGATTGGGTGACTGGACTTGGAGGAGAAGGCCAGGTTTGACCATAGGTCTAGGTGTCTCTCTCATTGAACAAGAAGAATTTCTTTATTGATAAAGGTTGTTGGGTTTCCCCTTTGTGGGTTTTCCCAGCGTAAATCTTGTCTTCTTTTGTGTAGTGATCTCTATTGTTCCACTGATCTTAATGGTTGAATTCTAAAGTATATTGTTGAATGATATATTGGAATAAGTTAAAAGAAGATCTACATCAAAAGTAATTATATTTCAGAAATACTGAGCTAACCCTAATTGCACTAAGAAAATCAACAAGGGTGAGTCGCTCATCTTGGTCCTCTATGTTGATGATATTTTCATGACAGCATCAGAGAGGTTCATTGGGATGCAGGGTTGCAGGGGAGCGCCCCCGCTCCTCAAATCTGCTCCTGAATCACCCTCTGCTTGAGAGACGATGGGGAGTGACCTTGGGAGAGCGCCCCCGAATTCGCTCCCTGCAGGAGCGAATTTCGAGAGTACGCTCCCTTAAAAAAAAATTGCTCCCTGTTTTTAAGGGAGCGATCACTCCCTCCTTTAATTTTTCACTCTTGTCAGCAAAAAAGTCGCGCGGTGGATGGGGAGGGGAAAAAGTTAAAAAGCCCTCCACCCCTGCCATTATTCATCGTTTGCCATTGTGAGAGAGCAAGAGAGAGCTTGGAGCTTGAGTTGAGGAGGGAGATTAAGGGAGCTTGAAGAGCTTGCAAGGGAGATTGAAGCTTGGAATTGGAAGACCAAAGAGGTAGGATCTACACTCTAATCTAGCATTTGTGTTTTTTATATGTTCATTAATAAATGAAAATGTTTTCTTCTCTCTTTCCCATTCCCATTCCTCCATTTTATTGCAGGCAAAAAACTTCAAACATCATAGTTATATGGCTTGGCATTCTCTTGCTATTGGTTCCCTTTTTTGTTATTATGGTGTTGGAGAGTAGAAGAGGGAGGGTTGATCATGAGGAAGAGGATGAAGAAGTGGGTTTTAGTGGTTTTGAGCAAAACCCTAGAGAAGAGGAGTATCTTGGTGATGAGGAAGAGGAGAGTGGAGATGAGAGCACAAAAACCAAATCAAACCAAACCCCATCGTGGATATATGTTTCTAGGCCTGAAGGAGGGAAAGGGGGTGGAACCATTAAATTTACATGCCTCCATAAACACTTACACAGGTTCATACACCCGTGCCAGAAGGCACCTCTATCGGAAAAGGCCATGGGATGGAGACAAACAAATAGGAATCAGAGCTTGTGTAAGTGTATCAGCAACACAAAGAGCCAAATACATAAGGGAAGACGAGGAAGCGCAATACAGATCTAAAAGATCAAAGGGTGTCTTTGAACATAGCCCACAATCACATGCACAGAGAACTCCATCAACATCCTCTCATGGCAGTGGATATGGAGGCACAGGAACAAACATCTCCATAAGGCGTAGAACCATATCAGGTTTCCTTGACGAAGGGTGTAGGAGTGATGTGGATTCAAAAATTTACTAGTTTCTCTATGCATGTGGGATACCATTCAATGTTCTTCGTCACCTTATTAGCACGAAATGGTTTCTGCCATTAGTGATGCCCCCAAAGGAAACAAAAGCCCTGGGTATGAAAAGGCTAGAATCGTGGGACTTGATCATGAAAAAGCAAAAATAGCACATTCTTTGAGTAAAATGACAAATTCTTGGGATGAGCATGGGGTGTCCATTGTATCTGATGGATTGACAAATGTAAAAGGCAAACCATTGATAAGTGTTCTTGTTGTGTCTGTTAATGATGCAATCTTCCTTTCAGCATGCGATTACTCATAAAAGTTCAAGACCGCCATCAACATTGCAAAACCATTACTTGAAACAATTGAACATATTAGGCCATATAATGTCATCCAAGTCATCACTAATAATGTTGCTAATTGTAAGGTAGCGGGAGCAACTATTGAGGATAGATACCCCAACATATTTTGGTCTAGGTGTTTGGTTCACACAATGAACCTTTTGATGCATGATATTATTAAGAACAAAAAACCATCAATATAAGTGGATTGGTGATTTGTACAAGAGAGGCAAAAGAATGATCAAATTTATTACCAATCATAACAAAACCCATGGACTTTTCTACAATCACTCAAGATTGGAGCTGTTGAAGATTGTGAAGACTAGATTTGCTAGCTATTACCTCATCTTCAAGCATCTTGTGAAGGTAAGAGAGTCATTGGCTAGTATGGTATCAAGTCAACATTGGCAGGTATTAAAGGACAAGGCTCCAACAACAGTTGACAAGCAAGGTTTTGAACAGGCGAAGGAGACCGCTCTTGATGGTCTGTTTTGGGCACGTGTGAGGGAAGTTCCACAATTCACCCAGCCCATTTATAGCATGATTCATTTTGAAGATACAAATAAACCAGTGATTGGGAAGGTGTATGAGCAGATGGATAGCATGTTGGGGCAAATAAAAGATATTGTTCAGGAAAATGATCCCAACTTGTATACAATGATTCACAATTGTGTGTGTGCACGATGGAATAAACTTAATGTTCCACTACATGCCTTGGCGTATATCCTTATGCCAAAATACTGCTCTCTATCTTGGTTGGGCCAACCTGCACCTAGGGGTGGGGTTAGGATTAAACCCCATACATATCTAGAGGTATCTAAAGGATATATGGAAGCATTAGACAAGTTGGTCCCTAACAAGGAGTGTGCTAATTTGCGTCTCGAATTAGGCAAATACTTTAGTTGCACTGCTTCCTTTGGTTCTTTGCATGCAATGGAAGCTAGAGACAGATTTGATGCTATCACATGGTGGGAAGCATATGGCGACATGGGACTTTTGCCAAAATTAACAAAACAAGTTCTCTCACGGGTTGTAAATAGTAAATACTTCTTCTGTAAAGAGGTGTTGGAGCACCTACAGCTTCATCCATAATGTGAGAAGAAACAAACTCTATGAAAACCGGGCAAAAAGCTTGGTTTATGTGCACTACAACTTGAGGTTGCTGAGTCATTATTGTGATCGGGCTTATGAGAATACATCATACAAAAATTGGGACAACAACCCAAAGGACGATAATTTGGAGGATGGTACTATACATCTAGGAGAATTGGAAGAAGAACTTTTGAGAGATGATGATGAAGCAACAACAGGCATGCCACCCCCACCATCCAGTAGCAGTGCTCGAGTTCCAACAACTATTCCTTTGTTGTCGCTGCCTCTAGCTACACCCTCACGTGTGAGCATGTGCCTTCTGGTTTTGGTCGTGCAACTATGTGGGAGGAGACTCCTAAAATAACACCATGACCTACTAAGAAATTAGACATTCTCATGGCAAGGGGAAGCAATAGATGATAGATTTACTTGTCATTTCTAGTTTCCAGTAGTTTTCATAACTATTGACTCTTTCATATTTATTATGATATTTTTTGTAAACAATATATGACAATTTAAGTTTGAAGTTCGAAGATGGCAATTATAACTCGTTGGTAATGAATTATGAATATGATGCTTCGTGAAAGTTGAAATTTGTTTCATTTCATTTTATAACCTTTCAATTCATGTTAGAATTTTTATATAATTTTGGCAAGCAGTGATGATAAATGTTATGTATTGAATTTTGAAAGCTGGAAACTTTAAGATTGATGAATCATGAGACTCGATATGTTGTATGTTACTAACATGTGGACATGGTTGATGAAGATTATAACTTCTAGATGATTTATGTTATATGGTTTTGTTAGACACCATTTGTGGGTAATATCCCTAGGACAATTTTTTTCTCCAAGATGGTCCTCAACCGGTAGCCAGCAACCGCTTGCAACCATCAACTAGTTCACTATGCCATTTCTCCGCCACTTGAGCCAGCCATGTGGTCCCTCGCCCATCTGCCATGATCATATGTTTGAAGGTGGGCCTCCCGAATCTAAAGGTATTCCTTGCCATTTTGAAATTGACTATTGTAGTTTGCTTATCATGGACACTTCTTAGCATGGAATAATGGAGGGATTCGGGGGAAAGAATGTGCTAGGTCTGCGCTTTAGTCCCATAGACGCCTTTTAGGAATTAACCTTGGATTCTAGTCTCGTAGATGCCTTTTAGGAATTAACCTTGGATTCTAGTCCCGTGGGATCTCTTTTACTGGCCATTTGGTTTCAGGGATGGTATTCACAGGAAACCCCGATTTTGGTTGCATGGTCCTTCTCCCTTATCCACTTATATTACTCTCTTTCCACTCATTATTAGGCTATCCATCATTTTTCCCAACTAGGTCCACATTCCTCTATTTGGTCCACATAGGATCAACTTGCCCCTTCCCCTTGCCCACAACTTGGGTCATGGCCTAGAATGAAGCCTGGAGATTGATGCAGGTGAAAAGAAAGTTAAAAGCATATATGGCCACATTCAACGAGAAAAATACCACAAAATGCAAAAGATGGCCGAGACAAAAACATTTTAGCACGTGAGCAAAAGCCAATACATGAGCTCTACTCCATTATTATGGCCATCACCCTGGTTCCTACAGGTTCTATGAACCTTCATCATTATATAAGAACCCATGATTGTCCCAACCCCTGGTGGGCGATGAATTGCCCCACCTTTAAAGGGGGATTCCACCGCTATATCTTACACATCATGCTCTAACCCCTTGCGCCCCAAGTAGTTAATCAAAGAAAATCATAAAAGGCAAAAGGCATATAAAGAAGGGTGGAAAAAGCAAGGTTGGGACACCTCATGTACCACAATTGCTCCCTCCTACACATTATAAACCCAAAGTGTGGGCTTCCCTCTTATTAGCTACCCTTGTACCCCAGCATCTGACCCAGGGATGCCCCTTCTCATCCACTACTTCATTCACCTATCTGTCACATGCTACCACCTTTTGATGGATGTACCTTGACTATATTATCCCCTTTAGAGGTAGAAACCACCTAATAGGGTGTTTGGTTAAACCATTTGGAGTTTAAGAGACATGGGCACATCTCGAAGCCCATTATGGAAGGGCAGGCCATTATGAAGTCCTCACCTATGGTCCATGATTAAGTAAGCTCATTTACTCAATTTCTCTAATGACTTGTTGTACTGGAAAGCTAGGGGACGCATTAGATCTTATGCAAAATTGCATATGGTTTCCATTTCGAGTTTGGTCTCCCTATACGCGGTCCTAATCCTCCAGAGGGCTACATTGGCACATGTAGGGTGAGCATTGAGATCCATGGGCCTCCACAACAACAGATTACACCCCATGGATCCCCACAGCCATTCAGAGATTGCTCATGGTTCACCTATTGGATGAGGAGCATGCACTTGATCCATCACACCCTGCCGGCCTTAGATCTACACCATACATTTGGTCGATGATCCAGGACTTCTACGATGATGTGGCATTACCTACATCATCATCCTAGTGCTTGAGGGCGACCTACAGGCATCTTGGATTTGTTTGGAGACCCATGAGGACACTTGTGTTCCCCCAGATGTCGTTTGGAGCACCACAGGTCATTACAAGAGGCCACCCGCTTGTCCACTGCTTTTGAGGGTCCTTTTCTTCATTATGGCACCCATGGACCTCATTAGGCCTCCTAGAGGGCCCTACGACATGCATAAATTATTATTTGACCTCTTGAGAAGCTTGTCTTTTCATTCACGAGCTAGTTTGGCGGGCTTGTCACCAAAAGTTGTATTATTAGCACATTATTTTATTTTTGGGGCTTATGTAGGCCAAGGAGGCTAATTCGAACTCCTTAAATGTGTACAAATACAAGTGAGGTGAGATGATTTCTCATCATCACTTTGGATTGGATCTCTCTCTTCTTTAGAGAATTTCACATTTTTTTCTAAAGGATGTATTGGAGCATTTATGGATGAATTTTAATGTATGTTTATTGGTCTATCTTCTCTTGGAGCTTCTCTATTGTCATTTGTGAATGGTTGGATATACTCCACTGCATGTAAGTACGAAATTTTGATGTTATTCTTATTACTTTGTCATATATGCTGGATGGGACTTTCGTTGTTTTAAGGCTAATTGTTGCATGCAAATTATTGCTTAATATTGTGGGATTGTCTCTATTATAGCGTTCTCTCCATGTATTAGGCCACGTAGTGTGAAAGAAATCTCCTAGGGGTAAAATCAGACCTTGATAATCCATTCCTCTTCTACATGTGAAGTATAAACGCTGCAAGATTGTTGTCGCTTGACCTACAAGGGTTTGTGAAGTAATTTTGAGGCCTCCTTCACTGGGAACCAAGAAATCTTACACATAATCAACATAGACTCCATTCTCCCAAGGATTAAGGCATTGATCTACCAAGGGTGGTCACCAAAACACTTATTCTTTCAACTTCTCCCAAGTCTAGCCACATTGGGGTGCTTAGGGCATCAATTTCCCAACAAGTTAACCACTGAAAAAGTTCGATCTCCTCGGGTCTCCTGCGCTAATCTTTCCTCTAGCCCTCCAAATTTGAAGACATTCCGACGGTGCAGTTGAGAGAAAAGCCAAGTCGTAGCTCCAGGACCAAAACTTGCCCTGCCATCCCCAAGGCTAGCACTTCCCAGGGTCAAAGCAACATCATTGAGTGAAATACTTTCTTTCATCCTTCCCACCTTGTCTAGGGTAAGAATATCATTGATTGTTTCATACTTCCTCATACCCTAGACCAGGTCCACTTGGCCCCATGTGGTCCCGCTCCTTCAAAGGACCATTCTTCAAAAACCATCCAGGATACCAATTCTAACAAGGATTTAGGGTGTGGGGAACGCCTTTGAAAGCCTATTCCCATACACCTAACCCCCAAAATCCTGACCCTTTCCCTAGAAGCACATAGTACCTTGCTTAGAAAGCAAGAAAGCTCCATCCTTCAAAACCTTCTGGGAAAGGGTCTGGGTCACTCATATCCATTGACCTATCATTCATTAGTGACTCCATACATATCAGGTCTCCTCCCATTGGTGGAAGTCCATAAATAGAAGGGAGCCTTAGCTGAGGTGACAGTGGGCTAAGACTCCATTTGTTGCCCTTGGCCTAGCAATTGCCCTTTAAGGATTCCCCTCAGGTTCCTTGCTAGTTTGAGGAGAAACATTTTGGCGTCGTTGTCGGGGACATGAAACATGTGTTTTGTTCCCTATACAACATATTGACATATCATTATTGTCGACTCTATTGGAAGAACAAAGCCCTAGTTCTTCATTGAACTTCAAAGTCAATGCTTGTAGGGTGAAGCAAGTATTTGTTAAGGCAATTTTACTCACCATGGAGACTCCCATGTCATTAAGGACCGAACAACATGTTGACCACATATTTTACCGCCATAGATATGACAGGGACCCCAAGATGCCCTTCATCGAAAGTCACGAAGAATATGGCAATGTTCAAAGGGATCCACATTTTGCAGCCAACCACATGGTAAGGTTCATAAGGTACCTTTCAAAGCAATAAATAACTCAACCTTGTGACCAAATGGAATTGTTTGTCCTATCCATTGCCCCAAATATTGATTGGCTTGAATCATGTAAAGCTAAAAGAATATCTTCTCTTCTGATGTTGATTACACAATTCTTGTTGCATGAAGGGTCGAGTTTCCAATCTCATGAAAACATATCCCAAATGTTAGATATGGCCCTTCGAGAGGAGGAAGTTGTTGAATATGGTTTTATGTTTGAACAAGGGCCTCTTATTGATGCATACTTTAATAATACTACCAAGAGAGAGACTCATGAAAAGTCTTACAGGAAACTGATGGCCGCATATAACTCTCAAGAGATTTTCTCCCAATATTGTGAGCAATCAAAAAGGCTCCATAAGACAAAGAGTATATATAAAGAGAATCCTACCGATGACCTTCTTCTTGAGGCATTTATTAGAAATCATGTAGTAAATACCTTGGAGATCATTCTTCGAGAACGAATGGAGGAGGAAAAATCCTCCCTGTCTAAAGAAGGGAATGAATGACATTCTAACCAACACCAAATATATAGTGAAGAATTTGAGGATTCTAAGGAAGATCATGATAGTCAAATAAACAGAGAATCTACGAGTGACTTTGGGGTCATTGATTGGAGAATTAGGTATGATTATAGAAATGAAGGCCCCATGGTTCCTCAAGACCATAAGAATGAGCTTAGGGAAGAAGAAAATGCTCAGCCCCTTCTGAATAACAATGTTGGTCTTTATGAAGCCCTTCCTAGTGATTGGAAAGGTATTTTCTTTATGTTCCAAGATGATTCAATAAAAGTTGAGCCTTCCAAGATTGTGGGAAATTATGATGGCTCTAATATAGAAGAAATTGAGGAGGATACTTCCTTAGGCCATGCCACCTATAAAGGGTTCTTCTCCATGTTTGAGCTTTCTTTCCCTACCCTAGAGATATATGTTTGTGATGATGTTCATCCCCCTAGTTTTGATGAAGAGTTGATTTCCCCTATAAAGAACCAGGAATCATGGTTTTTCCCCAAGTACAATGACAAGCCCACTTCTTGTATTCCCAATGGTCAAAATAGTACCATCCTAAATATGTTTGATTCTTTCCCCCCTTCTTACCCTAAGGATGATAATCCTAGGATAGTTATCCATCAAAGATTCATATACTGGGTTACTGACATTTCCATCTCCTGGTTGAAGAGTCAAACCCAATTCTCTCGATTGGTGTATTTTCCTTCTTCCAAGATACCTTTCTATAACATATGGGTCTCTTGTTTTCTGACCTCTCTCCCCTCCACAACCCCTCATATTATTATTCCCATTGTCGAGTCGACTGCAAAAATAATCATGGAAGCAAGCATTCTTGTATTGATCGATAGACATGTTGGTTGCATTGGGTCTATGATTATACCTAGCACTTGACATTGTATCATATGCATGGTAGAGAAGGATGCATTGCATGTTGATTTTTGCATTACAAATAACATCATACGATATTCCTCATGATAGATAGATCCATATTTTATTTTTTGTTGATTTTATGGCCTAACATATTAGCATGTGCAATCATGAGAAGTCGCGAAAGCATGTTCCCTCGTGTTTTTTCCATCGACCATATGTGCAAGTGACAGGTCTATGGTAACCAAGAGATTGTTGGAGTTCTCATTTAGGGAATTATCCTTCAATTCTAGCCCTGTGGGATCTCTTTTACTAGCAATTTGGTTTCAGGGATGGTATTTCACAGGGAACCATGATTTTGGTTGTGTGGCCCCCCTCCCTTATCTACTTATATTACTGTCTTCCCACTCATTATTACCCCATCCATCATTTTCCCGCTTGGGTCCACATAGGGTCAGCTTGCCCCTTCCCCTTGCCCATGTTGAAGAATCTAGGGCATCCGGAATTAATGAGATTCTTCTTAGCATGATAATAATTTGTGAAGTGTTTTTACAATTGTATCTTAGCTTGGTCTTCTTATTATTGTTAGCGTGTGTGTTTGCTTCATCAAACTGCTATCAAAAACACAAGATATTTGGCTTTCTGCCATGGCTAAAACCTCTCCCTCTTGGAGAGGAAAACCCGCAAAAAAAAAATCTTCTTATAGAGATTCCAATTGACGAATACCAAGACCATGACCCTTGACTTCCTAGGCCACTCCAAGACCAAGACACCAATCCTTTTCTTTGTCACTACTGACCTTATCATCATTACTATTGCTACACTAAGGTCCTCATTATTACATCACTAATATCATCATTGCCTGCATCATCGAGGCCATCACTATGATCCTTCTACAACACTGTTGCACCTTCATCAAGATCATTATTACTCCTTCACATAACACTTTCTGCCTCAAAATCTTGTATATACATCTCTGAGAGTTGTATCGAGATCTTCATCAAACATCAGATCTATACCAAGATCTTCATCAAACATCGAATCTTGAACCTAACACGATTATGACCAAGATCATGATTACCATCATCCATAATATATGTCAAGACAAAGTGTCACTCTGAGAACTCCACATATGCTTAAATCATGACTACATCTATATGCTGAGACAAGGTGAGTCACTTTGAGATCTTTTCATCACGCATATATAACTGAGATCTTAGTCATCATAGATATGTTGCATCTATCTGGAATGCCAACACAGAGTGTGCACTGTTATCCTTATCATTATAGCTGTCACTGTGAGAATGCCAAGAGGGTATAACAAATATGATGAACCTGTGTGCTATTGTGGGATCATCGTGATCCTCTCCATCGAGACTACAGAATCCTCGAGACAATCATAATCATGCCGAGACTGTGTCATTCCATCCATAAGTAACTGTGGTTTTCTTCCTGCACCGAGAGCTTCATTACTATGACGAGAGTGCTACCACCGAGAGGGTCCACTGTAGATACTTACTGTAATTATATACGAAGTTGCAGAGGCTTGTGTGCACTCTCCTGCACCTTCATCCGAGACCCTAGAACACTGTGCTTAACCGAGAATGTGAGGAGGTCGAGATGTTATCTGTGTTGCCCATACAAAACACAGAGATACTAGCCCGAAGTCCTTTTGCCTGCACCTTAAACCCATCCAAGGACGCAGACAAATCCGAGCTTTTATTCTCTTGAGATTTGCAGATACCCTAGCCACATATTTTTAGCGGTTGCTCCTTGCAAATAATCCAACTTATCAAGTGAAACGTTGTGTCTCCTAGTTCTGAGCCAACATGACATTTAAATATATATCTTTGAGGCCAACATGATGTTTTCTTCAATGTTTTGCTTGCTTCTTTCTATAAGAGGATTGTGCTTGTCTTTGGAGGGCTTCTACACACTTTTTTAGACTTGAGTACACTACACATAGGCTCATGAAGAGCTTCCTTATACAAGACATGACTCTTTGACATATTAATAAATCCGAAAGACATCAAGAAGAAGTGTTTGACCTCATGACACTTCTTGCTCATGAAACCCATGCAGCAAGGCATACAAAATAAATTTATTCTCTTTTATTACATCATTTACAAAGATCATGTCATTATGAAGACCGAGCCTAGTTACAATTTCTTCAACACTCCCTCTTAACTAAGGAGGTATTCATAATGGTACTTGGTCATTCTCAATCTAAAGAATTTCTCATAAGAAGAATCGGATTTGCAATCGATTTGTTATAGCATCAATTCAACCAACATTCTTTTCATATAGCAAGGCCTTGACTAACATCTCTATCTCTCACTTAGATCAGAGCACATAATGTTGGCGAGACCAATCATTGATAGACACGCATCATCATTGTCTCTCTTAGGGTCATACCCACCCGGATGTTCTCCGAGTATGCCCTACTAGGACTATTCTTAGCTTGGGTTCCTAGCCCTCAAGAATATCGGTCCTCTTGCCCACCCTTGTCTTGGATGCCCTACCACATCCTCAAAGAGTGTCGGATGCCAGATGATTACACAATCCTCCATTCCTTTTTCCAAACTGAAGACAAGAATGTCGTGTCTAACTCTCCCTCTTAACCAGGGATGGGTTCCAAGTTTCTCTTTACTCAAAAACTTACTCATGTTCCTTTACTCATAGGAACCTTCCAAAGCTCCCTCTTAAACAGGGAATCTATCATTAGTACTTTATAGGGTCTTCTAGTTGACTGATCATCCAAGACCTTGATATCATCAATTTCTTCATATGTAGGGTTCAGCCATCCATCACTTTCCTCCATCATGTCATTCCTTCTTTCCCGAAAAGTATCCTCCTTGGCTTTACATCTAGGGCTTCCTTAATAAGGCCATCTATCTTCACTTTTCCTTCAATTGTGATTGCTCTAGATCACAAGGTACATAGTTGTGACATCCTTCACAACTCTCCTTACCTTGGCCCTGCACACATACCCAGACTTTCTCCAAGAGGTCAGAAACCAAAAACAAATCACATATTACCTTTTTGGTGACGGCCTTTTCCAGTGACATCTTCTTGTAGGTATCAACACCCTGCATACATGTTGATACAACTCCCAAAGATATTTGTTGTCCCAAAGATATATGTTGCCAAGGGTTCTCGTCTTTTCAGACTTCCATCAAAGTCTTCATATCTTTCCGGGAGATTTCCTAGTCAAATCTCCCTAATCCTTTGGATGTTGATTACCTTCATCATGCTTGCATATTTCACGATCTCTTCCATCCTCACACCTTCCATTCCCATGAGCTTTTAATCAGAGTTTCTTAACTGTAGTCAGCCACCTCATACTTCATATGAGGACATATTATGTTGATTTCATCTAGTGTGAACTAAGCCTTCTTGCATCCTTTCAGACAAGAAGATCCTTTTTCTCTTGATCATGCTTGATCCATGTTACCTGCAACCATATGACATGACATTACAATATCAAACACAAGCATACATACCTCATTTTACCTTTAGGTCATCTAGGCTCCTTCCAGCAGCTTCCTTGATTGAAAATATCTTCAATCCCTTGATATGCTTTATTTCTCATGTCATCAAACCTTCATCTCATGAATTCCATCAGTTGGATTTCCTGATGAAACACTTGTTGCCTTCCCAGATTAGTGGATCCTCCACTGAGGTTTCTATCAGAGAATCTTGAGGATCTTCCATGTCTCCATCTGGCAAATGTTTTCCCTTTTGACTTCTTGTCCTTTCCTTTGATATCCAATGAGATTCCCAAGAGCTATGTCCTTCATGTTCGACTGCCATGGATTTTGTCCTTCATGATTCCCATGGTGATATTACAAGCTCTTGTTTCCATGATGCCACGATGCATCTTATCATCATGATCATATCTGCAGAAGATTTTGAGCTTGTGATAGGACCCTTTTTGTGAGGGACACCATCTCACTCATAGTAGAGGTCTGCTACTACCTCTTTCCTTGGCCTTTTTCTTCAGCTTCCTCCATCTTTCCGGCGATATGAGCTTCTTTCCATAGCATTAAATCTTAGCTATACTATTCTGTCTTGAAAACTTCCATTGCCTTTCTGCACATGTTTAAGTCGTTTTAACCTTCAACACTTTTGTCCATAGCTTGTCCTTCTTCCATCTTGCATAGATACCACAAGTAGTTGCATGAGGAACCTTCCATGTCCCAAGGACACTTGCCATCTTGCTTATTAAGAACGTAGATGATTATCTTCTTATCATATTTCTCAAATCTCCCAATTGAGATCTCATGAAGATATTTCTTTATTCATTGATACCTTCTTTACTGCATTTCAGAGAGTATATCTTCTAGCATTTCATGTTATCCCTTTTATGTCTCCTTTCTTGCTACATAGGAAAGAGAGAACCTTAAGAGTTCTTATGAATTCAAAGGAGACCTTGATATGTTCACTGACTTCTCTTCTCCATAAGGATTATGACAATCCTTCTTATTCCATGCAAGAACCTTTGATGACCCATCCAACCTATAGATCTTGCAATCATGAAGTCGTAGAACCAAATTTGATTATAGAATGAAAAGATACTTACTTGATTGTGAAGATGAAGTATTCACCTTGATTGCTTTGATGTTGGTAGAAGATGTATGAGGGCTTCTTCTTGAATGGTTTGTTGCTTCCCTTGATTGTTTTCCTTCTAGGGTAAGGAAATGATTATCTGAAGATG
Organism: Pinus taeda; assembly: GCA_000404065.3. Taxonomy (NCBI): domain Eukaryota; kingdom Viridiplantae; phylum Streptophyta; class Pinopsida; order Pinales; family Pinaceae; genus Pinus; species Pinus taeda. The sequence continues at coordinate 223,672 of APFE031230657.1, forward strand.
TTCATGCCTTATTGCCTTCAATTGTAGTTTAGATCAAGACTGCTTCTAGGACCTTTTTTGAGTTGATGTAGTCTTCGATTTAAGGTCCTTTGAGCTTCATCGCTTTGTAGACATTTTGATGAAAGTCTTGGAGGCCTTAAAGAGATCATGTTGTTGTAGACTGTCTCCTTGATTGCATAGACAACAACCATTGTTATTGAATAAGTCTGTTGAAGACTGATCCTTTGATCTATGGTTTGATCACGATTAGGGTTTGATTCTGCAATGTAGGTCTTGATATCCTTCATCTTGCTTTGATTCCATGTAGAAACTTCTACCCTTCTTTTGATTTCTGAACCCTCGCTCTGAAACCATGTTGAAGAATCTAGGGCATCCAGAATTAATGAGATTCTTCTTAGCATGATAACAATTTGTGAAGTGTTTTTACAGTTGTATCTTAGCTTGATCTTCTTATTATTGTTAGTGTGTGTGTTAGCTTTATCAAACTGCTATCAAAAACAAAAGAGACAAAAACACAAGATATTTGGCTTTCTGCATTGGCCAAAACCTCTCCCTCTTGGAGTGGAAAACCCACACAAAAAAATCTTCTTATAGAGATTACAATTGACGAATACCAAGACCATGACCCTTGACTTCCTAGGCCACTTCAAGACCAAGACACCAATCCTCTTCTTTATCACTGCTGACCTTATCATCGTTACTGCTGCTACACTGAGGTCCTCATTATTACATCACTAATATCATCACTGTCTACATCATCGAGGCCATCATTGTGATCCTTAATTCTAAAGCATTGTTGCACCTTCATCAAGATCATCACTGCTCCTTCGCATAACACTTTTTGCCTCAAAATCTTGTATATACATCTCTGAGAGTTGTACCGATATCTTCATCAAACATCTGATCTTGAACCTAACACGATTATCACCAAGATCATGATTACCATCGTCCATAATATATGTCAAGACAAAGTGTCAGTGCGCGAACTCCACATATGCTTAAATCATGACTGCATCTATATGCTGAGATAAGGTGAATCACTTTGAGATCCTTTCATCACGCGTATATAACTGAGATCTTAGTCATCATAGATATGTTGTGTCTCTCTGGAATGCCAAGACAGAGTGTGCACTGATATCCTTATCATTACAATTGTGACTGTGAGTATGCCAAGAGGGTCCCACAGTAGATACTTATTGTAATTATATACAAAGTTGCAGAGGCTTGTGTACGCTCTCCTGCACCTTCATCCCGAGACCCTACAGCACTGTGCTTGACCGAGAATGTGAGGAGGCCGAGATGTTATCTGTGGTGCCCATACGAAACACAGAGATACTAGCCTGAAATCTTTCTGCCTGCACCTTAAACCCATCCAAGGACGCAGACAAATCCGAGCTTTTGTTCTCTTGAGATTTGCGGATACCCTAGTCACATATTTTTAGTGGTTGCTCCTCACAAATAAGCCGACTTGTCAAGTGAAATGTTGTGTCTCCGAGTTTTGAGCCGACATGACATTTAAATATATTTTTGAGGCCGACATGATATTTTCTTCAACGTTTTTCTTGTTGCTTTCTATAAGAGGATTGTGCTTGTCTTTGGAGGGCTTCTACACACTTTTGTAGACTTGAGTACATTACACATAGGCTCATGAAGATCTTCTTTATACATGACATGACTCTTCGACATATTAATAAATCCTAAAGACATCAAGAAGAAGTCTTTGACCTAATGACACTTCTTGCTCATGAAACCCATGCAGCAAGGCATACAAAATAAATTTATTCTCTTTTATTACATCATTTACAAAGATCATGTCATTATGAAGACCAAGCCTAGTTACACTTTCTTCAACAGCCCACACCTTGGTCATGGCCTGGAATGAAGCCCAGAGGTTGATGCAGCTGAAAAGAAAGTTAAAAGCATATATGGCCACATTCAACAGGAAAAGTACCACAAAATGCAAAAGATGGCCAAGACAAAAACATTTTAGCACGTGGGCAAAAGCTAATACATGAGCTCTACCCCATTATGATGGTCATCACCCTAGTTCCTACAAGTTCTATGAACCTTCTTCGTCATTTAGGAACCCATGATTGTTCCAACCCCTAGTGGGCGATGAAACAGCCCACCTTAAAAGGAGGATTCCACCGCTATATCTCACACATTATGCTCTAACCCTTTGAGCCCCAAGCAATTAATCAAAGAAAATCATAAAAGCCAAAAGGCATATAAAGAAGGGTGGAAAAACCAAGGTCAGGGCACCTGATGTACCACGATTTCTCCCTCCTACACATTATGAACCCAAAGTTTGGGCTTCCCTCTTATTAGCTACCCTTGTACCCCAGCATGTCACCCATGGCTGCCCCTTCTCATCGCCTACTTCATTCACCTATCTGTCACATGGCACCAACTTTTGACAGATGTACCTTGATTATATTATCCCCTTTAGATGTCGAAACCACCTAAGAGGGTTTTTGGTTAACCTATTTGGAGTTTATGATACACTGGTACATCCCGAAGCCCATTATGGAAGGGCATGCCATTATGAAGTCCCCACCTGTGATCCATGATTAGGTAAGCTCATTTACTCTATTTATCTAATGAATTGTTGTACTAGAAGGCTAGGGAACACATTGGATCTTATGCAGGATTGCAGATGGTTTCCATTTGGGGTTTGCTCTCCCTATACGGGGTCCTAATCCCCCAGACAGCTACAATGGCAAATGTAGGGTGAGCGTTGAGAGCCATGGGCCTCCACAACAACAGAATACACTCCATGGATCCCCACAGTCATTCAGAGATTGCTCGTGGTTCACCTATTGGATGAGAAGGATGCACTTGATCCATCATGCCCAGTCGGCCCTAGATCTACACCATACGTTTGGTAGATGATCCAAGACTTCCACGATGATGTGGCATTGCCTACACCATCATCCTAGCGCCTGAGGGCGACCTACAAGCATCTTGGATTTGTTTGGAGCACCAATGAGGACACTTGTGTGCCCCAGATGTCGTTTGGAGCACCACAAGTCATTACAGGAGGCCACCCCCTTGTCCACTTCTTTTGAGGGTCCTTCTCTTCATTATGGCACATTGGACCTCATTAGGCCTCTTAGAGGGCCCTACCACATGCATAAATTATTATTTGACCACTTGAGAGGCTTATCTTTTCATTCATGAACTAGTTTGGTGGGCTTGTCACCAAAAGTTGTATTATTAGCACATTATTTTATTTTTGGGGCTTATGTAGGCCAAGGAGGCTAATTCGAACTCCTTATATGTGTATAAATACAAGTGAGGTGAGATCATTTCTCACCATCACTTTGGATTGGATCTCTCTCTTCTTTAGAGAATTTCGCACTTTTTTCTAAATGATGAATTAGAGCATTTATGGATGAATTTTGATGTATGGTTATTGGCCTATCTTCTCTTGTAGCTTCTCTATTGTAATTTGTGAATGGTTGGATATACTCTACTGCATGTAAGTACGAAATTTTGATGTTATTCTTGTTACTTTGTCATATATGCTGCATGGGATTTTTGTTGTTTTAAGGTTAATTGTTGCATGCAAATTATTGCTTAATATTGTGGGATTATCTCTATTCTAACGTTCTCTCCATGTATTGGGCCATGTGGTGTGAGCGAAATCTCCTAGGGGTAAAATCTAACCTTGATAAGCCATTCCTCTTGTACATTTGAAGTATAAAAGCTACAAGATTGCTTTCACTTGACATAGAGGGGTTTGTGAAGTAATTTTGAGGCCTCCTTCATTGGGAACAAAGAAATATTACATGTTATCAACATAGACTCCATTCTCCCAAGGATTAAGGCACTAATCTACTAGGGGTGGTCACCAAAACACTTATTCTTTCACCTTCTCTGAAGTCTAGCCACATTGGGGTGCCTAGGGCATCAATTTCCCGACAAGTTAGCCACTGAAAAAGTTCGATCTCCTAGGATCTCTTGTGTTGACCTTTCATCTAACCCTCCTCCAAATTTGAAGACATTCTGACAATGGAGTTGGGAGAAAAGCCAAGCCCTAGCTACGGGACCAAAACTTTCCCTTCCATCCCCAAGGCTAGCACCACCCAGGATCAAAGCAACATCATTGAGTGAAATACTTTCTTTGATCATTCCTACCTTGTCTAGGGTAAGAATATCATTGATGTTTAATACCTTCCTCATACCCTAAACCAGGTCCACTTGGCCCCATGTGATCCTGCTCCTTCAAAGGACCATTCTTCAAGAACCATCCGGGATACCAATTCTAGAAAGGATTTAGGGTGTGGGGAACTCCTTCCAAAGCCTATTCCCATTACCCTAACCCCCAAAATCCTCACCCTTTCCCTGGAAGCACATAGTACCTTTCTTAGAAAACAAGCAATCTCCATCCTTCAAAACCTTCTAGGAAAGGGTCTAGGTCACTCATATCCATTGACTTGTCATTCAATAGTGACTCCATACATATCAGGTCTCCTCCCATCGGTGAAAGTCTGTAAATAGAAGGGACCCTTAGCTGAGGTGATAGTGGGCTAAGACTCCATTTGTTGCAATTGCCCTTTAGGGATTCCCCTCAAGTCTCCTGCTAGTTTGAGCAGTAACACGTTCAATCTATGTTTTTATGCTTTTTATATCTAATTTATCATTCTACATGCTTTTGTTGACATATATGCATCAAAATACATAAAAATATATATTATATAAAAATTCACTCCCGAACCGGGAGGTTTTGAAAATGTTGCTCCCCGCTCTCGCTCCCCACTTCCGCTACTTCTCCCAAGTAACCTTGTTGAGATGTGCAAGGACCTCGCTTTGGAGTTTGAGATGAAAGATATTAGCTTCATGCACTACTTTTTGGGATATGAAGTGTGGTAGTAGCCATGAGATATTTTCCTTGGGCAGGGAAAGTATGAAAATTCAAATATGAAATTCTATTGCAGTAAGGGATTTATTTCTCCTACTTATTTTCCACAATAAGTTATTTACAAAACCCTTCATTAAACATCAAAGTAAATTCTACTGCAGTTGTCACATAATAGCATAGAGAAAAGAACAGTGAAATACAAGCACAAGAATCAATCACAT
>APFE031230657.1:228776-275026 GCA_000404065.3 Pinus taeda
GCAGATGAGGGTTTATTTATTATTCTTCAACAACAATCTCTTTACAAGAAATTATTTGCAGAACATAGAGAAACCTCTAAGAAAACTCCTGAGATAATTTTCCTCCACCCTTTGGAGAAATTTTGACACCCAAGAGACCCTCCAGCCTTCACTGCGCGAGAACAGTGTCCCTTGCTGCGCTGCCTCTCTCAGTTGTCCCTCTGCGATATCCCTCTTATGCACTGTGTCCCCTCCTCAGTCTTCGATTGATGTTGATACCCTCCTCTTCCTTCACCCTGCAACTCTCCCTCTCAAATCGAACTCTTACTCCTTGAGAATCGATTTCCCTCGAGTTATTGAGTATTTCCCCAGTGTGTCTTCAAATGATCCTCAAGTCTTCCTTTATACTTTTCCTGTTGAGATATCAACGGTCGTGATCTAATCTCTAATCAACTGCTAAGATTAAATTAGACTTGATACTCATCTCTTAGAAGCTTCTCACCCATATTTTCATTAATACCCATTAATATTTTAATTTTCCTAGGTTTAGACTTAGGAACCCCATTAAAAATATTAACTATTTTAATAAAATACAATCCGGAAAGAATTTCACCAAACGATTTCTGGGTCTTAGAGATCTCATGCGTTCTAGCCCCTCCACAAAATTTCAGAGCTAGAGTACATCCGATGCTACACAAAAATCAACACTCCCTCTTAGCGAGGAATGTGCTCTAGCAATACTTCCAAGCAGAAGTATCACACTGATCCACGACATCGGTCCTCTGCGTTGCTGATGCTCGCCCTGCTGCCCCTCATCCACTCTTAATGAATCCCATCTTCTGCAAGTAACCATCAATTCGATCGTACCATGCTCTAGGCACTTGTTTAAGCCCATACAAGGCTTTCTTCAATCTACATACATGAGTTTTCTTCTCATGTGTCTCAAAGCCCTTAAGTTGTTCAACGTATACTACTTCTTATATCACCCTATCCAAGAACGCAGTCTTGATGTCCATCTGGTGAATCTCCCACCCCATTTGTGTTGCAAGGGATATCACGGATCTAATAGAAGTAAACCTGGTCACTGGGGTGAAGGTTTCTTCATAGTCTATCCCTTCCTTCTGAGCATACCTCTTAACCACGAACCTGGCTTTGTTCTTTTCCACACTGCATCTGCAGCATATTTGACGTTGTAGATCCATCTCGAACCTACAATTGATTTGTCCTGAGGCCTAGGTACTGTAACGACCTATCTAATCTTAAATATTGAAAGTACTTTAATAAATCATAAAGAAATATAATTAATTAAATTATAAATGAAATTAATTATATACGTCACCATAACAGAGTTATATATGATACGTGACATGGAAGGTGTCACCGGAAGGTTAAGCGGTGGGCTGCTGGTGGAAGAGCGGCCACCGCCAAGAAACCAGATAAAACCACTGAGTAGAATTGGAAGAAGGGGACAGGGGAAAGAAGGAAAAGAATGGAGGAAAGGAAAACTAAAGGAGGAAGAACATGATAAACCGAAATTATCCACAGGAAGAGCTTGGATTGTTCTAAGGTTTCTGGGCACGGGGGAACAGTCTACTTCAACTAAGAAGCTTATTGGACTGCATAGCGAGATTCTGTTCAGTTTGGCTGGGTGGATTCGGTCTTTTGGTAACCAAAGCAAGGTAGCTGGAGGCATCATCAACCGCAGGTGTACAGCAAGGTAGCTAGAAGCATAATCAACCGCAGGTGCACAAGTAGGTATCTTCAGCAGTTTTGTTAGTTAAATTTGTAAGATTTCAGAAAATTAATTACAGGTTCATGATAAAAACATTTACATCTAGTTTATGGTCCTTACAATTTGGTATCAGAGTTGTGTCAAACCCTTCGAGACCTTAGGGTAAAGAAAGAAAATAAAACAGCGATTTTGTGACATAACATGTGCTTGTTGAAGTACGGCAAAAAAATAAATGCCAGACACCTAGGCTTGTCCCTGTAATATCACCATCATCAGCATTAAAAATTTTAATTCAGTGTGATGATTTAGCTATGAAATTTAAATTTAATATCATTATTTACGGGGAGATTTTGCGTCGATGAGTTTGATTATATTAACATTATCAACAACATAGTAAATATTTGTGTTCCCTGTTTCCAAGACACACATGTTGCAGCTATAGCTTCTTCTGTGAAGCCCATTTTTTTTAATATAACACCGTCAACCGCCATGAAGATGATGAAGAAAAAAAATATATAATATTTATATATATATCAAATAAGCATAGCACTTGACCGACAGCTCTGGTTAATTAATTCCATACTCACTGCAGCGACACGTCATGAGGGAGAAGGAGAAATTTTCGCAAACTCCAAGCAAAAGTTGCAAAATTGTGGTACGAGAGGAGTAATTGTCTGAATGGTGAAACTGGTCTTTGCGGGTTTTATTCGAATTCCTTTAAAATGCAGGGAGATTTTATAGACGGCCAGCCAACCCCACAGACGCTACCGCCAACGATGTCGACCGCACCAGTTTGAAACCCCGACTAGTTGGGAAACAATTAACTGTGCCACTGTTGAGCCATAATTAACCGTCACTATTGCCGATAATTGCCCATTAAATTCTGGGTGAATGGCCGATTTACTCTCACTTGACAACCTTAGGTTTAAGGCAAGAATAATTAATCCGGCACAACCCTTCTCTCTCTCAGCGTTAAATTTTTGGTGTTCCACCGGAATCGAACACCTGATCTGCACGTTAACACCATAGCGCCTTACAAACATGCCACGAGCTTAGGACTTCAAAATTTTTGGCAGCCACACATTTCGACCACGCGACCTAGCTTATAACACTCCCACGCCTTACTGTTAGGCCATTCAAGCATTTCTTCCATTTAGTTGGCTCCATCCGTCTCACCATAGGATTTAGCGTAACTTCTCCCAACCTTCAGGCCAAGCTTATTCTTAGTCGGTTTCTTTTATAAAGCCTCGAGTTCGGCCAACTAAACTAAGTTCCGTGATACCTATCCAATTCGGGGTTGGGCCTAGTGTGCTCACGGCAGAAATAAAAGAGTCTTTAAAATTAATTTTTCCATTCATAATCATAAGTCGTGATTTAGAATATGGAAAAGTATGTATTAGAATATATATTTAGAGTATGTATTAGAATATATATTTAGAGTATGTATTAGAATATATATTTTAGAATACGTATTAGAATTATATTTAGGAATATGTATTAGAATATATATTTAAATAATTAATATTATATGTTTATTGAGAATAACAAACATGCTATTTTAAATAGTTTAGAATAGCTTTATGTTTAAATTTTCCATAGCAATTTTATAAAGGTTGTGAGCTTTATTTTATAGAAATATATAACTTTCCAGCCTACCATGATTTTAGGTAAACATTTTGAATTTCTTTAATGAAATTATAATGAATATGTTCTAATTGATATCCCGATAGTATACATCTAAATAACATATTCAACATTATAACCATGTGTGTCCTTCTTTAAAGGTAAATAGTTAGTTGAGGTGTGATGGGTATGTTGATGATGTTCATTGTAATGAGGCAATTAATATTTTAATTTTGTGAATGTTAATAAGTAATTAATTTTGGATGATCTACCTTAGGAATTAATAACCATATGCTTCTGCATTATTTCATATTAGGATAGAATACCCTGCATTAGGACAAGGAGGTTGCGAGACCACCCTCCTTGACCTCGGTACCAGTAAGATTTGCCTAGCAGATAAAAATAGCAAAAAAAAACTATACCCGTTTATAAATGTGAAATTGCAAAAAAACTATATGTTAAATCCAAATGTATACCTCAAATTTTTACAAAATTTTATTATGTACACAGGAAACATTACAATGGTAAGGACATATGAGCGACAACGACGTGATCAGACAGCATCACCGTCATTAATGCCACCACCGTCGTCATCATCATCCCCATCACCACCACCATCATCAACACCAATCACTCTAGCACCAGAGTTGACCATGATAATGAACTCATTGGAAGTCTTATTGGAAACATTAAAAGGGTCAACTATGGCTAAGACCAAAGAAGAACTTCAACCCTTAGCAACCAATTCAATGGAACCAAAGAATTTTGAACATAAAAGATCAAAAGAAGATATTTCTAGGGAGATTTAAAAAATTAGACTCCCAGAATTTTCGGGAGGTCAAGCAGGTGAACGCGTTGAGGCATGGTTAGAAGGAATGAACAGATGTTTTAGATTAAGAGAATATTCTTCTTCTACAAAAACAAAAATTGTTCTATTTCAATTAAAGGAAAGTGCCTTGATTTTGTGGGGAAATCTAGAAAAACAACTGCACCTTACATCGGATAATGTCCCTTGGGAATTGTTCGAGGAAAGATTCCGCGCAAAGTATTTACCTCCATATTTTCAACAACAGCAAGCCAGAGCCTTCCATATATTAGTTCAAGGTAATAAAACAGTGGAAGAATATGAGATAAGGTTTATGGAGCTCGTAAAATATATTCACTACTTAGATTATGATGAACATCAAGCTGAACGCTTCATATTTGGGTTAAATCCTCGCATCAGGGCCTTGGTGAGCATGTGGAAACCACCATCAGTAGCTGAAGCGGTAGAATGTGGTCGTTATGCAGAAGAACATCTAGGAATCAAAAAGGATATATGGCCAGCAGAACCTTTACAATCAGGATTTCCGGGAAAGACTCCCCGAAATTTCTTTAGGGGAGGTAGCTCAAGGCCACCTTATGGTAATCGATTTACCCCAAGAAATGTAGGAACAAGAGCTCCCATGGCAGTTAATACTATAGCCGTTGAATCATCAAACACCAGTCCATGGACATCTCGTGGAACTGCTAATAGAGGAAGAAACTCGAGAGGAAGCAACATGAGAGGACAAAGCTCTTTATCTAGAGATTCACGTCTTGATTCAAGAGGACCAACACAGGTTAATTGTTGGAGATGTGGAGGACCGCATTTTCAACGTGATTGTCCAAAAACTTCATCAAATATATTGCATAGGACTGGAAAAGAACCAATATCAAACAACCAAGGCAATCATAGAATTCATGCATTAGTCAACAACGACCAAGCTGCACATCAATCCATTGTAGTGGAATCTTCAAGTATAATTAATGGTATAAAACTCAAAAACTTATTCGATATTGGTGCCACAGATAGTATCATTTTGTCATATGCATTAAACAAATGTGGGTTGCCAGCTTGCAGACAAAATGATTTCAGACAGGTAGAAATGGCCTCAGGAGAACTCCAATCTGTAGACTTAAGTGTGGATCAATGCAGAATTGACCTAGGGGTCTGTACAACTAAACTGAAAGTTTATGTCACAGCCTTAGGAACTTATGATCTTGTCATAGGTATGGATTGGCTAGAAGCTCATCAAGCTTGGGTAGACTGTTATGGGAAAAGAATTCTAAGTATAAATGATGCAGAAACGATCCAAATTCAAGGAATCAGAAGAAAAGTATCTTTACGTTACATATCCACAATGAAAATGAAGCATTGCTTAAAAAAAGGTTGTCAGACATATGTAATTCAAGAAGTAAGTAAAGAAAAAGGATCATCCTTAGAACAATATCCGGTGTCAACCAAATTTCCGGATGTATTTCCAAATGAACTACCAGGATTACCCCCTGTAAGAGAGCTAGATCTCACTATTGAATTGAAACCCGGTACTCAACCAATCTCTAAAACACCTTATGGAATGACAGCTCCAGAACTTCAAGAATTGCAAATTCAATTGAAGGAACTATTGGATGTAGGACATATTCGACCCAGTGTATCACCTTGGGGTGCTCCTGTAATTTTTGTCAAAAAGAAAGATGGATCCTTAAGACTATGCATAGATTATCGAGACTTGAATCGAGCTACAGTAAAGAACCGATATCCTATGCCTCAAATCGATGATCTTTTTTATCAAATGAAAGGAGTTGTTGTCTTTTCAAAAATTGATCTTCGATCAGGCTATCATCAGCTAAGGATTTCTGAAAGCGATATTTTCTAAGACTGCATTCCGGACACGTTTTGGACATTATGAATTTACTGTGGTACCATTTGGATTAACAAATGCACCAGCGGTATTCATGAATCTTATGAACAGTGTTTTCTGCGAATACCTTGATCAATTTGTACAAGTCTTTTTAAATGATATTCTCATCTATTCCAAGAATAAGAAAGAGCATGAAGATCATTTACAGATAGTATTGTCCTGCCTTAGAAAACATCAGTTGTATGGAAAATTATCCGAGTGTTCATTCTTTCAGGAAAAGATTCATTACTTAGGTCATATCATATCAGGTGAAGATAACATAAGATAAGATAATTTTATTAATGTCCAACAAATGACCATAGTAGGTCAACGGGATTGTCGGTTACAATGATTACATTATGCAAGTCGGTGGACCAAACGGTCCCCTTTAACATTTCTTTAAAAGCAGGAAATACATCTAAAATGTAAATGAAGTAGCAAGGAGCTCTCAGCTTCGAAGCAGAGCGCCGCGATGAGGCAGAGATGAAAGAGAAGAAGAAGAGGAAGAAGAGGGGGGGGGGATCCCCTGACTATTCCCTACTCCTAACATCCGAGGTCGAGAGAAGAAAACTGAGGGAAGCTTGTCAAAGTCTGTTGTCTTGTAGATACGCTGGGCTGTCGATGATGCCGCCTGGAAGTTCTACAGCACCTCCCTGGGGTGGAACTAATCCTGGGGCGCTGCTGCAGTCTGGTGGGTCGGCCCCTTCGGGACCGCACTGATGTGTTATCGGTATCAGTGGGATGGTCCATGTTTCTTTTGGTGCCCCGTGCTGAGGGTAGCGCCCTAAAGAAGTCTGTGATCTTCTGCGTAGTGTCTGGTCCGGTAGGAGGCTGCAGAAAACAGGCCCGAAATCTGAAAGCCTCCTAGAGGTAAAGTGCTAGGCATCTCGGATCAACATATCTGAGGAAGCTGGACAAAGTCTGAGAAGACCTGAAGAGACAATGGAAACGGCCTCGGATCTCGTAGTATGCAGGGCATCTGAAGATGAAATGTGTTTCTGTTTCTATCTCCTGTAAATGACAGAGCTGGTAGATCTTGTCTGCCCTATCGATGTGGTGATCTATTTCCACCCGGAGTCTGTGAGAACCGACTCTGAACTGCCCGAGGGGGATTCTAAGGGCATGCATCCAATGCTGGAGTGTGTACTGAGGTCTGATGATGAGCCCATCCTTGATCTCCAGGCAGTGCTTCGCGTAGAAGGCCATTTTTGGGCGCAGCCCATTGGGAGGATTGATCCATGTAGTCTGAATGTATCGTCTGTAAATATCATCCTTAATGATTTTATTCAGCTCTTGCTGATTGGGAAGAAGATGGCCAGGAGCATTCAGAGAGTACTGAAAAGGAGGGAGGTGGTCAATATGAATTCCTAAGGCCTTCAGAATATCTGTCACCCCAGTGTACCAACATTTGGATCGGCCTGTCTGCATGCGGGAGATGTGCTCAGAGGAGCAATATGCTAAATACGGGTATCTGTCACGACCCTTCCTCGTGTCTGCCAATCCTCGGAGTCTGTGCAGGAGGGACACTAACCTGAAAATTACGTCTAGACGGAAAGGCCGGGCCCCGAACTCAACTAGAATGATGTGTTGGGGAACTATATGCTTGCATCTGATGAAACGGCGCAAAAGGAGGATCTGGACACGCTCCACTAAAGCCCAATCTGGCTCTAGAAGAGAGGGACCCCAAATATCTAAGCCATAAAGCACTGTGGGGCGAATCAAGGTGTCCATGATGCTCATTTTGGACGAGATGTCCTGGAAGTGGTGTCGGAAACACTGTCTCTCCAGAAGTGCTAGGGAGCCGTACCCTTTGTTGATCCGAGGTTGAAGGGCTGGTCGCAGGCTGAAGCGAGGTCCTGAAAACTGAACTCCCAGATATGTATAGGTGCTGACAATCTCAATCTCTTCCCCTTTAAATAGGAAGTGGAAATCTGAGGATTTTTTGACTCCATTGAAGATAATCACTTTGGTCTTACCCAAGTTTACAGTTAGATGCCTCCAGTCACAAAAAGCAGCGAGAGCATCTAGCTGTCTCTGGAGGCCTTCTTCGGAGGAGGCAATGAGAGCAATATCGTCAGCAGAGAGGAGGATAAAAATCAGGACCTGGTGGAGAAGGCATCCATCTGTATCCTTGATATGCTCCCGAAGGAAGGACTCAAGCTCATCGATATATATCCCGAATAAAGTAGGTGAAAGGGGGCATCCTTGCTTGACTCCAATGGTGCTTCGGATGAAATTCGACAATCCTCCTACTTTACGGAGACAACCAAGGATGGCCTCATAGAGACACATGATGGCATTCAGGAGAGTCAAGGAAATACCAATCTCCCTTAGCCTCTGGAGAAGATCTTCCCTTGGAACTGAGTCAAAGGTCTTCCGGAAATCTACGAAGCAGCAGTACACTTTAGAGGATCGATGCCTGGCCTCCTCGATCACCGCTCGGAGAGTGAAGATATGGTCGATCATCTGGTGGCTTGGACGGAAGCCTGCTTGGCCCTTAACCCTGAGTTGTCTTTGCTCAAGAAAGTGGGAGAGTTTCCTGTGAAGTACTGTGGCATATAACTTGGAAAATGTGTGCCCAACCGTGATTGTTCTGTAATTGTTGGGATCAGAAGTAGGCCCTAACTTGTGGATCGGGTAGATAATGTGGTGTGACCAGCTATCCGGAAATCCATCTCGAACCACCTGGTTGAAAAGGTCCACCAGATATCCTACTAGAGGGTGAAGTCCGTGTTTGAAGAATTCTGCTTTGAAGCCTTCTTCGTCTACTGCCTTGCTGCTATTCATCGTCCATATTGCCTCCCTGATATCTTTGTCGGAGAAGAGGTGGCAGGAGGTGGGGGGGGAAGTGACCCGAATCAGGGGCTGCCCAAGGATGTCATATAGTTGGGAGGTATGGGAGAACATAGAGGCAGGATCAAGGTCGATAGGGCTAAGAGAGCGCCGGGAAAGGATGGTTCCCTAGAAATCTTTAGGGGAGCGAAGGAGGAGAGTAGAAAGAACTTGTCTCCTATGAGCAATGAAGAGGCGCTTCTTGCGGCGGAGGAGGCGACGGTAGGCTGAGCAGAGGTCAGGGTATGTAGGTAAAGAGTTCCGAAAGGCGTGTCGGAGGTCCTGATGCATAGACTTACAATCTTGGTGAAGGAATTTCGATAGACCCTGAAAAGGTAAAAGCAATCATGGAATGGCCAATACCGAAAAACGCACATGAAGTACGAAGCTTTATGGGTTTAGCCGGTTACTACCGAAGATTTGTGGAGGGATTCTCCAAAATTGCAAAGCCGATTATAACCCTTCAACACAAAGGTGTTAAGTATGAATGGACTGAAGAATGTAATAAAGCATTCTTTGAACTCAAAAGACTATTGACCAATGCACCAATCGTAGGAGTCCCTGATATGGACAAAGATTTTACGGTATGTACTGATGCATCCAAACAAGGGTTGGGTGCAATATTGATGCAGGATAGAGGAGTAATAGCATATGTCTCAAGAAAATTAAAGTCTCATGAAGAACTCTATGCTACTCATGATTTAGAGTTAGCCGCCGTAGTACTAGCTTTAAAGATCAGGAGACATTATCTAGTGGGGCGAAATTTTACACTTAAAAGCGACCATCAAAGTCTACAATATTTGTTCACTCAAAGAGACTTAAATGCTAGACAAAGACGATGGAGTGAATTCCTAAGTGAATATGACTTTCGAATATCATATATTAAGGGAAAAGAAAATGTAGTAGCAAATACTTTAAGCAGAAGACCACGAATATTCTCTCTCATACCTATCAAAGTAGACTTAAGGCAATGAGTACTAGAATATCTCATAAAAGATAGCTAGTATTTAAAGGTGAGACCTAGTTTTGAGGGTAAAATGCCAAAAGAAGCTAAGTTTGAAGGATATGAACTAGAAGATGATGGAATCTTACGATCCCGTGGAAGGATGTATATTCCTGATAATAGGGATCTTCGAGACACTATCTTTAAGGAAGCCCATAGAGCAGTATATTGTACACATCCTGGAGTAAAGAAAATGTATGTGAATACCAAGAAACTCTTCTTTTGGTCAGGCATGAAATGTGATATCATTCAATTCGTTGCAAGATGTTTGGAATGTCAACAAGTAAAAGCAAATCATTGTCATCCAGCGGGTCTTTTACAACCTCACGACATTCCTATGACCAAATGGGAGATTATTTATATGGATTTTATCACTGGGCTACCTCTTCCTTCTCAAATTAACAATGCCATTTTGGTAGTAGTAGACAAATTAACAAAAAGCCAATTTCATTCCCGTAAGAGATACTTATGAAATCGCTGACGTAGCTCGAGTATTCATAAATAAAATTATCAGATTTCATGGAGTACCTAAGAAAATTATATCAGATAGAGATTCACGATTCACTTCTAGATTCTGGACTTGCATGCAGTCAACCTTAGGTACTCAACTAAATTTGAGCACTGCTTATCATCTTGAAACTGATGGGCAAACGGAAAGGGTAAATCAAGTACTTGAAGATATGTTGAAGATGTATGTTATGGATCAGCAATCTCACTGGGAAAAATACTTATCCTTAGTCGAATTTGCATACAATAACAGTTACCACAGTTCGATTGGAATGCCTCCATTTGAAGCGTTATACGATAGACCTTGCAGGACATTGTTAAGTTGGGACAGGTTAGAAAATCGAGTGATAATAGGACCAGAATTAATGCAAGAAATGGAAGAACATGTAAGACAAATTAGACAATGGTTAAAAGAAGCACAGGATAGACAAAAGAGTTATGTTAATACTCACAGAACTGATAGGAAGTATAAAGTAGGGGATCAGGTTTTCATTCGCATCAAACCAAATAAAAGTACTATTCGATTCAGAGAAGGGACAAAGTTGTCACCCCAATTTATTGGACCATTTAAAGTCATGGAAAAAATTGGACCTGTCGCCTATCATCTTACACTGCCACCTCACTTGCATAAAATTCATAATGTATTTCATGTATCTATATTAAGACATTAATAGCTGATCAATCGCATAACCTTCAATGGAAGGAACTGCAGGTATCGTACGAAGGAATCATATCGGTCGAACCATTACGTATATTGGAAAGTAGGCTTTGACAGCTCAGGAATCATCTGGTAGACCAAGTTAA
The DNA here is from genome assembly GCA_000404065.3 of Pinus taeda. Classification (NCBI taxonomy): domain Eukaryota; kingdom Viridiplantae; phylum Streptophyta; class Pinopsida; order Pinales; family Pinaceae; genus Pinus; species Pinus taeda. The sequence continues at coordinate 239,959 of APFE031230657.1, forward strand.
GGTCCAATGGGACAAGTATAGTCCTGGATCAGCTACTTGGGAAGATACAGAGAACATATGTCAAAAATACCCTAATCTGTGTCAATTTTGAAGAACTTTAAACTATGTTTTGTATATATTTACTTTACTGCAAATCAGAGACTCAGAACCATTTTGAATGATCATATATAAACGTGAATTTTTATGACATAATATCTATTTAAGTTCTGCAAGTACATGGATACCAAGACACAATATGTTATTGATCTTACTAAATTATAGTTGTCAAAGTAAAGTTTAAAATATTTAAGTGATTTTGCTTTTGAAGGGAATTAAGATATTATAATTCTGTTTTATTTATGCATATCAATATGATTGATGAGATAGAAATCAAAGAATAATTTCATTTTAATATGAAAGTCAATGACATGAATAGAATATGGCAAAGTATGTTATACTGTAGTTGACATGTGTGAATAATACATAAGTTATTTGTTTTTGAATATGTTAATGCACATTTTATAAATGCATGGACAAGTGCTTATGGTTGCAGATAATATCCGTTACCAAAATGACCACGTGATGACAGAAACCTCAGAACAATTAAGGCTCAAAGAGATTCTATGATAGGGCATTAACCCTAATTCTATTGGGAGGGGTGGAGGTGTTACCCACCGTTTATCCTCCGAACCCTGGAGTCATAGGAGGACTGTGCGAATCACACTCCCCTAGACGTGTGATGATGACTGTCGGATGCCAATCGAGAATCAGGTCGGTATAGCCGACGCTGTCATCCTTAGAGTTTATGAATGGTTAGGTCAGTATAATTGACGCCATGGCATACTCCAGTAGAGGATTGATAGGATGGGAGCAGAAGAGATTAGGAAGGATAGGATGATTTTAGAATAGCTTGGGAATCTGGTTAGGGCAAAGCATAACCATTAAAATTATAAACCTAGAAGTATTCAAAACACTAATTTTATAGTATCCTTACATTAACTAAGGATTTAACCTCGATTTACGATCCTAAGAAGAATGTACTAATTGCTATCATAAGTAAAAATAAAAAAATAAAATAAAAATAAAAATAAAACTTTGGGACGGAGTTTTCTGAAGGGGGAGGTGTATGCAACGAACTATCTAATCTTAAATATTAAAAGTACTTTAATAAATCATAAAGAAATATAATTAATTAAATTATAAATGAAATTAATTATATACATGACCATAACAGAGTTATATATGATACGTGACATGGAAGGTGTCACCGGAAGGTTAAGCGGTGGGCTGCTGGTGGAAGAGCAGCCACCGCCAAGAAACCAGATAAAACCACTGAGCAAAATTGAAAGAAGGAAAGAAGGAAAAGAATGAAAGAAAGGAAAACTGAAGGAGGAAGAAGATGATACACCAAAATTATCCACAAGAAGAGCATGGATTGTTCTGAGGTTTCTGGGCACGGGGGAACAGTCTGCTTCAACTAAGAAGCTTACTGGACTGAGTAGCGAGGTTCTACTCAGTTTGGCTGGGTGGATTCGATCTTTGGTAACCGAAGCAAGGTAGCTGGAGGCATCATCAACCGCAGGTGTACAGCAAGGTAGCTGAAAGCATCATCAATTGCAGGTGCACAGGTAGGTATCTTCAGCAGTTCTGTTGGTTAATTTTGTAAGATTTCAAAAAATTAATTACAGGTTCATGATAAAAACATTTACATCTAGTTTACGGTCCTTACAGGTACCAGTTCCTAGACATCAATGATCATTATGGAACTGTATTCCTCCACCATAGCATCTATGATACTTGATGTTGAATGGCCTCCTGAAAACTAGAGGGTTCTCCAACCTAAGCCACTAAAGCTTGGTATCTATCTAGTTGTCTACGCTCCCTTTTCTCGTTCCTAGGAGCTCCAATGAAATCCTTTGCATCCCTTAGTATTTGTCGAAGTTCCTGACTCGTTCTTCCACTGATAGTGGGTAGATATATTTGCTCCTCCTCCTTAGATTCCACCCGCTGTGATGCCTTTGGATTCTTGTCCTTTGGAGAAGTATTGGTGTTGGTTTCTGCTGGTCGAAGTGGCTGAACCAATGGATCATCCTTTGACTGCTCTTCGGAAGGCATTTCTCAGGATTTCCTAAAAGCTCTGTCCTCCACGAACTTTACATTCTGTCGTACTACGATCTTTTTGTTTCCTGGAAAGTAGATCTATATGCCTTAGCATTCTCGCTATATCCCACAAGATATCCTTTTCCGCAGTTTGATCCATCTTCTTCCTTTCTTCTTTGGGTATATGGCAGTATGCCAAACTCCCAAATATTCTGAAATGACTCACTTCAAGCTTCTTGCCGATGAAGACACTCTCCAGAGTGATCTTATCTAATGCCCTATGAGGAGTCCTGTTTTGAACATAGACTATTGTGCTGCATGCTTCTTCCCATAGAAATTTGGGCATATCCTGATCATACAACATTGCCCTCGCTACTTCAACAGTAGTTATGTTCTTCCTCTCTGCTACTCCATTCTGCTCCAGATTATATGGAGTCGTCCATTCTCTTCTGATGCCTTCCCTTGCGCAGAAACCAGTGAATTCTTTATCAATGTATTCTCCACCATTGTCTGAGCACAACACTTGTATCCTCTTCCCTGTCAGATTCTCAACTAGAGCTTTAAACTCTTTGAATCAATCAAAAACCTCATCCTTGGTTTTTAGAAAGTAGATCCAAGGCTTCTTGGAATGGTCATCAATGAAGCTGACGAAGTATTCGGCACCATTAAGAGCTTTTGTGGACATGGGTCCGCAGATATCTGAGTGTATCAATCCCAGAACACTCTTGGACCTATTGTTACTTCTGGAATAAGCCGCTTTGGTGTACTTGCCCAGTATGCAACCTCTGCATACATCGTCTCATTTGGTACTTAATTCTAGAACTCCTGTGATGGTTCTTCTGAGAATTCTTAGAGCCCCATGGTGTAAGTGCCCCATCCTTCTGTGTCATAGTTCATTCAAATCTTTTTCACCACTATTGCCTATCAATATCATTGAAGATTCTAGCTGTAACTTATATCGTCTGTTGCTTCTGACTCCAATTTGGGCCTTCTTCTTCCAACTCGAATGTTTGACATATACTTTCTTCCCAACGAAGTAAACATCATAGCCCTTGTTCTGTAACTGAGATACAGAGAGTAAGTTCAACCCCAATCCACTCACATGCAGCACATTGGTAGCTCGAAGCTGATCCCCTGCTTTTGTTTGAAAAACTATAGTACCTCTTCCTACGGAGGTACATTTTGACTTATTTCTCATGGCGATTTGGAAGTTCATTTGTTCTTCTTGATAGCTCGAGAAACATTCTCGTATTCCCATCATGTGCGCAAAAGCTCCACTATCAATATACCAAACCTCAAAGGAAGCAGAACTTGCCAAGCAAGCGACTTCTTCTTCAGTCTGGAAGCTAGCACAAAATTATCATGATCCATTATATTCTTCGAGCTTTCCTCTTTCCTGGGAGAACTGCGTTAGTCCTTTTGAGTTGCTGCTCTAGCATCATGTTCATGACTTATTGCAAATTCTCTAATCCTGTTGTCGATCTCTACTCTGATACCATGTGAAAATTTCAAATACAAAGTTCTACTACAGTAACTGATTTATTTCTCTTACTTATTTCCACAATAATTTATTTACAAAACCCTTCAGTAAACATCAAAGTAAATTCTACTGCAATTGTCACATAATAGCATAGAGAAAAGAACAGTGAAATACAAGCACAAGAATCAATCACATCAACATAGTTATTTTTGGACAATAGTTCCTAGAAAAACCCAATGCAGGAAAAACGGTGCAGCAAATGAGGATTTATTTAATATTCTTCAGCAACAATCTCTTTATAAGGAATGATTCGCAGAACATAGAGAAACCTCTAAGAAAACACCTGAGATAATTTTCCTCCACCCTTTGGAAAAATTTTGACACCCAAGAGACCCTCCAGCCTTCATTGCGTCATCTTTGCATCATTACTGCGTGAGGACTGCATCCCTTGCTGCGCTACCTCTCTAAGATGTCCCTCTGCATTGTCCCTCTGATGCATTATGTCCCCTCCTCCTTAGCCTCTAACTGATGCTAATACCCTCCCCTTCCTTCACCCTGCAATTCTCCCTCTCAAATCGAACTCTTACTCCTTGAGAATCGATTTCCCTCAAGTTACTGAGTATTTCCCCGGTGTGTCTCCAAATGACCCTTAAGTCTTCCTTTATACTTTTCTTGTTGAGATATCAACGGTGGTAATCTAATCTCTAATCAACGGCTAAAGATTAAATTAGGCTTGATCCTCGTCTCTTAGAAGCTTCTCACCCATATTTTCATTAATACCCATTAATATTTTAATTTTCCTAAGTTTAGACATAGGAACCCCATTAAAAATATTAATTATTTTAATAAAAATCCAGGTCGAATTTCACCAAACGATTTCTGGGTCTTGGAGATCTCATGTGTTTTAGCCCCTCCACAAAATTTCGAAGCCAGAGCACATCCGATGCTACCCAAAAATCAACAGAAAGTATGTAGTTGAGATTCTCTTGGACACAATCACTTCAAAACCTCTCCTATCCTGGGAGCTTTTCTCTGCCACTGATAGCATCTGTAAAGTTTTCCCACGACTTCGGAAAATCCAACAATGCGAAACTGATTAGATCTTTGTCTGAGACTGTCTCCCCAACTCCAGCGAACTCGTTCCTCACTTGGGTGAATCTAGTGAGATAAGAGAACATGGACTCAGAGTTCGTCATTCTAATGTTTTTGAGTCTGTCTTTGAGTACCAGCATCTTGGCCTCACTCGAACCCTAGTACAACCCTATGATGGTTGCCCACATAACCTAAGTTGTCTTCTTGTCGGACAGGTGAAGAATGGTGTCATCGACTCCTTCAAGGATAATTCTTCTAGTCTTTGCATCCTTCTTATTATGTTGGGCCAGCTGTTGAGGATCTGTTGGTTGGGTTGGTGGACTGTCCACAAACTCCCAAACTCCTTGCTCCTCCAACACTACACCAATCCTCTCCCATCAAGAACAAAAGTTTGAGGCCCCATCAAGGCAATCCTCAAAGTTCAGCCTCAGATATGCCATACTGTAGTTTGAACTACTCAGAAACCCTTGCACAAAGCAGCTTCAAGAAAAACCCTAACGCATGTCAACTTCTACAAACCCTATGTCTCATTACCAGAAACCCTAGCACAGCCCCTTAAATGAACTGCCCCCTTTTTTGCACCTTTAATCTGCTCCTGAGATCGAAACAATGATGTTGGTCTTCAATTAGAGGCAGAGCTCTTATACCATGTTAGCTTTAAAAACCCAAAAGCTAAACATTGAATTTCCAAGGTAAAGCAACTGAAACTGAAACTTTAACTTAATCCAATGTTATGTTGACTTTCCTAACTTGCATGCACAGAAGGTAAATAAATATTTAGACAAACACGCATCAAAAACATATGTACACAATATATACCCAAGAAACCCCAACCATGGAAAACCTGCAATGTGTGTGTTCTTTTTATTTCTTCTCAGCAAATGCTATTTCAGAAAATTGCAGAGGGCACGGAAAACATCCCTTCAATCTCAGCAACTCCTGACATTTCCACCAAGCCCAAGCTGGTCTGCGCACAATCCACTCAGCCTTTCTTCTTAAGCGTGGCCCTCTCTCAGCCTGCGCACTGTACAGAGTCCGAACTGGTCTATACAGTCCTCTACATGGAATTTCTAAGCTGAAACTCAGTCTGGCTGTAGATATCACTTAGCTGGAAAAATCTGATGATCAAACATTCTATTTTCTTCTGACCTGCGCTGGAAATGATGCCCTAGTGTTGGGTAAGTTGGCTGCAATAACTGAAAAGAACACACACACAACTGATGCAAATCGAACTGCCCACCAGCTTCCTTATCTCCCCCTTAAGAGCTCGACTTGGGCCCACAAAGCACTCACAAAACTAGTGGACTGTGGGTCCCTTTGCTAGAAAATAATAAAAAACTGCAGATAGTGGACTGTGGGTCCCTCTGCTAAGTACAGTGCACCTCTAGACTTAGCTGAACCCTTCCTTCTCTAACTCCATTTAACACTCATCTAGTGACTTCATTGGAGGAATGAATTCCTTGATCCTTGTAGATTTTATCATTTTAAAGGCTTTGTGCTTGTATGGTGATGCACAACCAGTTGTTGCCATGTTGTTGGGCATTTGGCTAGTTTCGTGCCAACACTAGCCTGGCTCAAATCCCCTTTGGTCAGGCACACTTATCTATGCTGACAAGTTTAATCTGAATGCCATCCACAAATATGAGGAAGCATCCCTTGGATTTCCCTGTGATGTTTTTCTTCATAAAAAAGAATATATACCATGAGAAATTGCCTTTGGCACTAGGTAAATATGCAATCTTCTTTTATTTTCCCAAGGAACATTTAGATTTTCTACCTTAAAATTTCTTACTAGGACACACTTACTAGAACAAGCAGCACATGTTCATTTTTTGTTTACTGAACTAGATTGCTTTTCATTCTTTAGTTCGCTATTTCCTCCAATACTCACTGGAACATTTACAATAAGAAATTTCAGAACAAAAGGTATCAAACAAGCACAAATGAACAATTATCACCAGCATAGATCCAATTCAACTCCTGATCTATTAAGCACTGAGGGATGAAATAGAAATCAAGATGTAAATCTCTCGGTGCTGAAAAGATCCCAAGTTAAGACAAAGCTATGTTGTTTACTGAATTACATTGCTTTTCATTCTTTAGTTTGTTATTTCCTCCCATACTCACTGGAACATCTACAATCAGAAATTTCAGAACAGAAGGTATCAAACAAGCACAAATGAGCAATAATCACCAGCATAGATTCATTTCAACTCCTGATCTATTAAGCACTGAGAGGGATGAAATAGAAATCAAGATGTAAATCTGTCAGTGCTGAAAACATCCCAATTTATGACAAATCCATGTTGCTGCATGTGTGTATTGATATATTAATTGACATCTAGTATTCTTTTCTTAGATTTTATGTTTTACATTACAGGATTTTTTAACATATTTTGACTTATAAGCACAAACATTACACATCCACCCACACTGGGCTGTTATTTTCTTAATTTCCTTTTTAATTATAAAATTGGCCCAATTTATGCCACATTTAATGTCAGTGTTAGGCACAAAGGTGACAATCTCTCTCATACTGGGCTGTAGAATGCACCTTGCTTCCCTTAGTGCAATAAAATCCAGACACTGTCATTAATTTTAGGGGCCAGGCTTTTCTCGACACACTGTAAGGAGCATGTTCACTATAGTAATGTTGTTTTCCCCTCAAATTGCATCTACATAATGATTCAGGTAGCTTCCAACTTCCACAGTCATGATCATTCCAACTAGCCTCAAACACTTACAATTTTAAACAAGATTGAAAACTGAATCTAACAAGAAAATGCATAATGCATGCTGACCAACAAATAGTGTCTCTGATCTCATTATGTATACATATTTTATTTATCTATATAGATCTACCAGATTATCATAGAACTCTCTGACTTCTGGCCGGATGGAATCCAAGTCTCCTTTTATTACATCTGGTTTGTACCTGGTCCGAGTAGAAATACATGAATCAGGACACTGTAGAAGAAGCAAACTTTCGCTAGATAGTCATATATGTTAACAAAATCATAAAAGAAGAATCAGAAAGACAAGAAATGACCTTGAAAGAAATTCCAATGGTACCATCTTACTCCTCAGTTATTAAACTTCCATAAGACCATTAAGCATTATGGCTAATAAATATCTGAAGTGTGCTGCTACCAAATAGAAAATAAATTCATGAAAAAACAAAATATTTTACCCACCTAGAATCAAACATACAAGGAACAATTAAGTAGAGTCAACTATAGAGTGAAAAAAAAAAACTCCAAAAATAGTAGAAAATTATATATATAAAGAGAGAAGACAAGTGGGAGGTGGACAGAAGCATGTATTTCACCAAGAAGCCCTGTCATTGCCATGACGGCACTCTCTGTAAAATGAATGTAAGAATCAAGACATCCTTCATCGCTAAAAGCAACAAGAAAATCTCACAAATATCCTTCCACAACAAATATTACCATCACCTGATTAGACTTTTGGACTAGTCATCATCAATTTTAGAAATAATAGTTACAAAGAATTAAAAAGGAAAAATTTTATGTCAATTTTCCATCTGTGCGCCTGGGCCAAATGGACAGGTTAATATTTTTGGTGAAACACAATGAACCTTTGAACATTTGAAATTCCTACGGACCATATATTCATGTTTATCTGTATCGTTATAAAGCCAGCCCTCTTACGTCCGCACCATTCCCCCATTCCATTTAGAACACTGAGAAATCTGTCACTATTATTTCCCAATAGAAACACTCTTTCTCTAAGTTTTCCCTTGTAATAAAGATGTGTACCATTGGGGGTGGCAAGTGCTGGGGTGATCATCATCAATACTGAAGGACAACAGGAAATTGCATACACTTGTGGCATTGGACAAGTTTCATTGTAGCCAACAATAGTCTAGCAAAAGTCTAGAAAGGTATACATGTTTCACCTTTCCTTAGGATCATGGGCCTGTTACCAACCCAAATGGGTAACCCCTAGGAGAATGTTTTCCTCCTATTTGATCAGCCTACCAGCCAGCATCCCTGTGGATGATTCACAGTTAGCTATGCCTCAGACCTCTCCATATATGTCCGGTCAATGCTTTCTTTCTCACCTACTGCACTTCTTGAAGGAAGGTGGGTCATTTATTACAAGGTACACTAACCATTTCTGTAAGCATATGTTGATTTTGTAGCTCAGGTAGGTACTCTTGCAAAGGCCTTGTGTCTAGGCGTGCAAAAGTCGCCCACATTCTCCTTAGGAAACTTGTTCTAGTGTGAGCAAGTTGCTTATTGAGCTAAAAGAAACCTAGGAAAAGTAAATTAATTTACTTTAGTAAGTTTTGACCTTAGTCGTTGATCTCAAGTGAGGCAAGATCTAATCTCGGTCGTTAATCACTTTGAGATTCGGGTTAGGGTTAGGGATTTAACTCAATGTAAAGTTATAAAAGCAAGGTTGAGGAGAAGGAGAAATACAGACTACAACACAAGATTGAGAGAGGCATCTTAATAACTGGTGTATTGGGTCCAAGGAAGGTGCAAAGAGCAAAGAGTAAGACAGATCCAAATCAGCGGAGGAAGATCAAAAGACAAACCTAGGGCTTGATCAGGGGACTAACTCTAGGTTTATTGTTGTATATGTAATTCCTTGATTGCGCCATTATCTTGGGACGGGAGCCCAAATAGGTTTAGAGTAATTTATTAATGAAGAAATGTGATAGGGTAGAAATTTGTATGCCATGTGATTGAGATTTGTGTGTAATTGTGCTTCCACGGAATATTTTGTTAAGAACCTAGTTGTGCTTTTATTCAGTAATCTGCAAGAGATTTAATAGCCAGGTGTTGGGTTTTGAAATTAACATGGTATCAGAGCTGGATCTCTAAAAACCGATCTCGAAATCATAGAAGCTTGCGTTTGTACTGTTGAGAAATCTAGGGCAATGAGATGAGATGATTTCTCTGTTATGAATTATATATATATATATATATATAGATTAAATGATAAAATATTAAAATATTAATAAATAAATATTATTAATAATTCATAAATGAATTAAAAATAAAACTACTCAATTAGTTTTAAAGAGGCATTAGTCAAAAGACATGTCCTTTTATTTGGCATGGTTGGTCAACTCCTATATAAGGAGAACTGCCATAGCCATGTACTAATCATTCATTATTCAATTAATAAAATATATTACATATGACTATGTTTCATATCGATGTCTGCAAAAATTAAAAGCGTGAGCATACAAACCAATTGTACCAGTGGTATCAGAGCTTCATTCACCCCTGTCGTGCTGTCCAACACCCGTTGATTCGTCGTTCCACCATCCGCTACTACAAACCCCCCACGCAATCCTCTATCTCTCGTTCTCCTATTGTTTCTCATTGTTTCCCGTCTGCGTTCTCCCATTGTCTCCTATCTGCATCCACCCCCCGCGTCGACCTTCCCCGCTACACCCTGTGTTTTATTCCACCACGGGCTATATCACCACGTTAACCCTACATTTAATCCCATTGTCCTCCCACTGATGTCACCGTACTAACATCCCCCGATGTCATCTACTCCTCCACCCGACCATTTCGTTGCATACCAATTCGTTTCTTAACCCATACCCTAACCGCTCCAAGCTAGGTTGCTTGCTGACGTCATTACACAAACCACTGACCCTTGAAAACGCTGCTTAAATCAGGTCCGATTGGATACGTCCGGATTGGATACATCATGGTTTTTTGAATCACGATTTCAATTTGGTCTAAGGAAGAAAAAGAACAAAATGGGAAGCAATAACAGTGACAATGTAAAAAAATCAAGAGGAACTCAATGAGATAAATAAGCACCTTGATAATGTCGAGAAATCAGTTAGTAAACAGGACCAAATGGTCGATGATATCACGAAATTAAAAAGCATGATGAACAAGTTTATAGGAAAGGACAATCCACCCATAGCCACACAAAGTCCCAAAACTCTGGAAGATGGAAATTCTCCAAATCATGATTTCCTAATACACGAGAGGCCACAAATACCGCAACTACGCTTCAAAGGAAGTCAATACTATACAAAGTTCCCCGAAAGAGACCACCCTAAAATTAAAAGAGAATTACCAAAATACGATGGTAAGGACCATAAAGGCGTTGTTGTATGGGTAACCAAGATGGAGGCCATTTTTGGAGCAAATTCGCCAATAAGGTGAACAAGAGAAGGTCATGACCGCATCTAACTACCTGGAAGCAGAAGCATATGATTGGTTCTTGTGGTGGTCTACTAAGTGTGCAGCTCACTCATTTAATTGGCAAAATTTTAAAAATGCGCTGCTAAAAAGGTTTCATGACAAAGAAGAGGATGATGTATACGAGAGATTCGTTCACCTCAAACACAAAGGATCGATAAGTGAATATACGCATGAATGGGAGGTGTTAGCGATAAGGCAAAGGGGATTCTCAAATGAAGAGTTATTAAAAGTTATTATTGTGGCCTTAAAGATTACATCCGGGTAAAATTAAAGTTATATAAACCCAAAACCATTGAAGATGCCAGACACGCAGCTATAACTATTGAACGAAAATATAAACTCCATAAGGCACCATATACCAATAATGAGAAATCAAACAGCTACTCCAAAGGGAAGTCAAGTAAACCATCATCAGAAAACACTGGCAAATATGTTCCACCTCCAACCAATGCACAATGGAGGAAAACAACAGTCTAATGTCGAAAGAAAAAGAGTTGGCAAATATTGGACATGCGGAGACAAGTATTCTCCAAGGCACAAATGCACGACGCAAAAACTTTACAACTATGAAGCAAAACAACAAGAAAAATCTTCTGAAGACAGCTCCGACGAAGAGAACAATGAGGAAAATGAAAACCCTAATCCAAAATCAGAAGAGGATATGCCACAAATTTCTCTGACAGTGATCATAGGGATAGCTCAGCCATAGACACTAAAGCTTAAAGGCCATATCAAGAAGCAAAATGCTATTGTTCTAATAGACTAATGAAGTACTCACAACTTTGTCGACATCAATGTTGCAAAAAGGCTGAACATTTTTGCTTACCCTGTAGCAGATTTGAAAGTTATTGTGGCAGATGGGAAACGAATAGATGGAGTAGGAGAATGCAATAAAGTCAAAATGCAACTGAACGAATACGAAATGGAGTCCAGTTTCTATACAGTCCCCCTAGGAGTAGTAGACGTCGTTTTAGGAATACAATGGTTGCAAACACTAGGCACGTATTCGGCAATTCACCAGAAGCAGATCATTAAATTCAAAATAGATGGAAGTATAAGTTGTTTGGGTTCCAAACTCCACCTACTCAAGTCATCTCTGCTCAACAGATGAAAAAACTTATTCGCAAAGGAGCCCCAGCACTTGTTGCATAATGTCAACAGATGGAGTTATTATCAATAGAAGCGATTCATCAACCATCAGAAATTTCATCCCTAATCCAGAAGTATGAGAAGATTGTCCAAGCTCTGCCAATAAATTTACCCCCTAAAAAGAAAATTGAACACATTATTAAAGTTAAACCAGGCTCGACACCAGTAAATGTTAAACCGTATCGTTACCCCCATCATCAAAAAACAAAAATAGAACAGTTAACACAAGATTTGTTAAAGCACGGAATCATTACGAAAAGTAGAAGTCCATATGCTACACCCGTAGTATTGGTCAGGGAGAAGGATGGATCCTTCCGGTTATGTATAAATTATAGGGGATTAAACAAAATCACTATTAAACATAAGTTTCTAATTCTGTTCATTGATGAGATGCTAGATGAGCTCCACAGTGCAGAATATTTCTCGAAATTAGATTTGAGATCAAGTTACTACCAAATACGGGTAAGATTAGAGGACATCGAAAAGACAACATTAAGAACTCACGAGGGGCACTATGAGTTTAAAGTTATGCCATTTGAATTAACAAATGCACCAACTACCTTCCAACCTACCACGAATGAAATTTTCCACCCATACTTACAAAAGTTTGTGTTAGTCATTTTTTACGGTATCCTCGTTTACAGTAAGACATGGAAGGAACACCTTAAGCATTTGGAGGAAGTACTATTTGTATTAGAAAAAAATCAATTCTACGTCAAGTTAAAAAAGTGTACCTTTGGGCAAAGAGAAGTTGAATACCTAGGGCACGTTATATCCAGGGAGGAAGTCAAAGTGGACCCTAACAAAATCAAGGCAATCAAAGAATGGCCCAAACCCAAGAACGTATCCAAGATAAGAGGATTTCTAGGCCTAACCGGGTATTACAGAAGATTCATAAAAAACTATGCACACTTGACAGCACCCTTGACTAATTTGTTAAAGAAGAACGCTTTCCAGTAGAATAACCAAGTAGACAAATGCTTCGAGAATCTGAAAGGAGTAATGTCAACCACACTGGTATTAGCAACTCTAGACTTCTCCAAACCAATTGCAGTAAAAATGGGATGCTTTAGGATTCGGGATTGGGGCCGTATTAATGCAAGACAACCACCCTATAGCATTCGAGAGCGGGAAACTTAACAAATGGGAGAGTTTGAAATCAACTTACCAAAAGGAGATGCTTGCCATCATACATGCCTTAACGAAATGGCAACAGTACTTTCTCGGAAGTAAATTCTCAATCTGAACCGACCACAAAAATCTTGAATTCCTACTTCAACAAAAGACATTGTCAACAGAACAACAAAAATGTATGGAGAAGTTGTCGGCTTTCGACCTAGAAATATTGTACAAGAAAGGAAAGGAAAATGTTGTAGCCAATGCACTTTCACGTAAGGATGATGACAATACAACATGTACCGCCATGGCAGTCGTTCTGGAATGGTTAGATGAAATACGAGCTAAATATGCTAAGGATGAGGATTGTGATTCTATGATTGAAAATATCAATCAATATACCAATTTTGAATGGAAGAATGACATAATATGGTACAAAGGTAGAATTTACTTGACACCAACATCAAAATTCAAGATAAAAGTTTTAAAAGAATCTCACAGTTCTCTCGCAGCCGGACATGTCAGGTTCTTCTAAACTTACTACAACATTAGACAATCATTCTATTGGAAGGGTATGAGCAAGGAAATCCAAAAATATGTTGTTGAGTGTGATGTTTGTCAAAGGAATAAGAGTGAAAATATCCCAACCCCTGGTTTATTACACCCACTACACATTCCAAACCATAAATGGGAGGAGATTTCGATGCTCTTCATTGAAGGACTACCTGTATCTAATGGTAAAGACAAGATATTTGTTGTAGTCGATAGAGTCACTAAATATGCCCATTTTATGGCTATCAAAAAAACCGACACAACTAAACAAATGGCGGAAGTGTTTTGTAAAAACTACAAACTACACAGGTTTCCCAAAGTCATTGTCAGTGATAGAGATGCAAAGTTTAAAGGCAATTTTTGGAAGGATTTTTGCCACCAAGCAGGAATATCCCTCAACATGAGTTCGGCCTATCACCCCCAGACAGATGGTCAAACCGAAGTCATAAATAAATGCTTGGAAACATATCTTCGTTGTTTCGTCACCGACAAACAAAACAAATGGACCCAATGGCTACACCTGGAAGAATGGTGGTATAACACCACCTACCATACGTCGATTAAAATGACACCTTTCCAAGATCTCTATGGTTATGAACCACCCAGGTGGAAGGACTTTGCACTACTCGATTCTAGGGTACCAGTAATAAAAGACCACTTAGAAGAAAGTCAAAGACTCATTAACTTATTAAAAGAAAATCTAACAATGGCACGTAATAGAATGAAACAACAAACCAACCAACATCACACTGAAAGAGAGTTCGAAGAAGAAGATTGGGTCTTTGTTAGGCTTCAACCTTATAAGAAATTATCATTAAAGCAACAAGGGAAAAAATTAAATAAGCTATCACCTAAATATTATGGCTTGTATCAAATAATCAAAAAAATAAGTAGTGTAGCTTATTGATCGAAGTTACCAGACATTAGTCAAATCCATAATACCTTCCATGTATCAAAGGCTCAAGAAAGTACTAGGGCAAAACCAAATAGCTTAAATAGAGATACCGAAGACCGATGAAGAAGGAAGAATCGTCCTAGAACCTGAAGGTATACTCGCTACTAGAGAGAAGGTATTACGGTCCAAAACAATTAAGGAGTGCCTCATCAAACGGAAGAAGCTACCGAAGGAAGACTTGTCTTGGGAGTCAAAATGTTTTTTTCAGCAACACCCAACCTTACCTATGCTTCGAGGACAAAGCATTTTTAAGGGAGAGGCAACGTTTTGAATTAAATATTCATAACTATATATATATTAAATAATAAAAATATTAATAAATAAATATTGATTAATAATTCATAAATAAATTAAAAATAATACTACTCAATTAGTTGTAAAGAGGCATTAGTCAAAAGACATGTCTTTTTATTTGGCATGGCCAATCAACTCCTATATAAGAAGAACTGCCATCATTCATTATTCAATTAATAGAATATATTACATATAACTATCTTTCATATCAATGTCTGCAAAAATTAAAAGCGTGAGCGTACAAACCAGTTGTACCATTCTCTTGCTTGATAACTATTTGTGATGTATTTTTAATTTGCTTCATTTGCTTCTTCTTTTACTTGCTTATTATTGTGCGTTATCTTCATCAAACATCTACCAAAAATATAAAAAACAATGAGACAAAGGACACAAGATATAGGCGATCAACCAAGGCCAAAACCTCCCAAATCGAGAGGAAAAACCCACAGAATTCTTCTTCTTATAGAATCTTCAATTGACGAATTCCAAGACCAAGACCCTTGACCAAGAACCTCTCCAAGACCAAGTCACAATCGCTCTTCTTCTTCTTTTAAGGGAACGATGGTCAAATTGACTTCTATACCACTGTTTTCAACTTCTCTATAGTTTCAACCTTCTATCACAGACCTACAATCCTCGGCCTATTTGTAACTATCAAGATGCCATATGTGTGTGCATGATGGGGCAGATTTATGGGGTTTTCCTCCTTTGTTGTACTTGCACACTTCTCCTTGAGTCTTCGGCTAGTAGTCATGATTCCTTCTTGACCCTTATCTCGACTTCCTTCAACATCTGGTGTAAACCTACTGCAGAAACCCTAGGTTACTTATGTGACCTAGAAGATGGACAAGACCTTCTCCTTTTTCCTTCGCTTGAATATAGGCTCCTTTTACACCAACTCAGCTTATATTTCCAATCTCCTTGACCCTTGAAACAACTTCTAAATCTGACTGTGATTTCGTCCTTCTGTAGCTGAAAGTGTGCCCTAACACCAGTTTGCAGGTGTGAGAGAGAAGACCCAAAACAAACCCAAACAATTATGTTTTTCCTTCTTCTATAATACTCATTTCTTCGCTAGGATATGAGGCTCTTTCTTGTCCCTTGATCGAGCTTCTGCAATGCTTGATTGACTAATTCTTGAGTGAGGCCGAGTCCTCTATATATAGGCTCCTTTCCATGCTATTTGTGAAAATTTCACCAGTAAAATTGTATTGCAGCAACTGGTATTAATTCTTCTAACAGATAAATTAATTATTGAGTTTATTGCTACAGCAACATCAAATAAAACACACTGCAACCTTCACCAATAAAATTTTGCAGAAAATAAATAGCGTTGGAACTGAGAAAATATGCACATACACAAAAATATGACAATTATTTTTGGACAAATGTCCCCGGCAAAACCCAACATGGGAAAAATGGTGCAACATCTGAGGGTTTTTATTATTATGCAGCAGTGAGAAATGTTGAATATAATCTATGGATGCCCAACTGACAATCCAAATAGCAAGAAAATCTGGCCAAAATTATCTAAGGGAATTTCCCTTCTTCCACGAGCAACCCGACACAACTTTGCCTCAAAAAACTCATCCTCCTAGACCCTTTGCGCAGTGCTTGTGTACACTGTAAACCCTTTGACGTCTAACCCGGAACTGCCTCTGATCAATTCATTATGCCTATCTCTGCTGAGTAAAATGATTCTCTAGCCTTAAGGAAGCTGAATCGATTTTTCATCTAGCGAAATCGAATTGCTCTTCTAAAGCAACTATGCAATCCTCTGCACTGCCTCACTGGGAATAACTTGGCCTCTTGCTGTTGCCTCTACAGATTTGGAAAACTTCCTTCGAATCATTGTCACTGACCCTCACTATCTTTGCTTCCCTCCTGAAGCTCGAACTCTTCTGACAACTCACTGTTGCTCTCTAGAAAATCGAAGTCTACAAGGAAATCGAACCCCACAAGAGTGTTCTCCATCTACCCATCGACGACTTCTTATAATCCTCTATTTGACCTCCAAAAACCAAGATTAAAACTTAATCAAGGGCCCAGATCATTTCCTAGTCAATCCATGTGAGTTTCTAGGGAATTCTCACCTTATCTTAATTAGTTATAATAATTTAACTAGTTTTCCTAATTTTAGACTTAGGAAACATTAAAAAATAGGTTAATAATTTAATTAAGATACTTCTAGGTGGAATTTCCATAAACGATTTATGGGTTCTGGAGAGCTCATGTGTTTTAGCCTCTCCACAAGGTTTCGAGACTAGAACACATCTGATGTTATGGAAACTAACACTCCATCTCAGCGAGGACTATGTTCTCTCTAGTGTCGCACATCTTACCACAACACCCTATCTCTGTATCACCTCCCCTCTATCACGTTGTTGATGTCTGGCCATACTGCCCACCAACCACTGCGCAACTTTGATGTTTGCATATGTGTTGTTGCTGACACTGTTGTATTGCTGCCAACTCTGCATCTACACTGCAACTCCCTCTCATCTGTTGTTGTTGCAAATGCAACTACAACTATTGCAACTAAGAAGCATATGAAATACCAAATCATCTATGTTCAATATGATGCGTCTATCTCTTGAGTCTCTCACTGAGCCACCTGCTCTACTGCCAACACTGCACCGTGCTCCTCAGCATCTGACTGTTACTAGTCTGCAACTGTCACTTCGGCATCTGACTGCATCACTGACATTGATCCATCCTACTACTGAATATTGTGGGCCCTCGTTGCTAGGTGGTGATCCATGAGGACACCTCAATAGACCTTGCCCAAACATCTGCAATTTTGGACTACAACTCCAAGTCGCCCTTTTCTCACTCTTGGAGGTATGGTTGCCATCATAGAGAAGTCTTCCTCCAACTTGGAGGACAACTTGTCAATCTCGACTAACGTTGCTCGTTGGTCCTACTTCTCTTGTTTGTCCTTCTTCCTGAAAGGACACTATGTACTGTAATGACCAAGCTCACCACATCTAAAGCACTTGACCTTTGATAGGTCCTTCTTCTTCTTCTTTTGTTCTCCCTGCCCTTGACTGGGACCCTTAGATGCTAAGGCCACATTCTCCTCGTCCTTTATACCCTTTAATCCGCTACTACTGTTGCCACTGATAGAGATTTTTAACAGAGCTCGCCTCAACTGCTCCTGCTACAAGTCAGGCCACATCCAATCCCATCCTGGTAGTGTGTCTCTGCCCAATATGCTTTGGACGAAGACTTGCCAATCCTCTGAGACACTGTTTAGTGCCAACCGTACTAGCTTTGATGGTTGAGGTGCTGCCCCAACAGCTGCAAATTGATCTCGAACCTCCTAAATCCTGGCGAGGAAGGGATCTATGCCTTCCCCTTTTTGCATCCTGATGCACCTCAGCTTTTCTTCCAAGAACATCTTTCGTTGCTCGGATGTACCCTGATATACCTAAGCGATAGCATCCCACATATGTTTGGTAATATCCTTGCTAGATATATGTGAGACTATATGGTCCTGGACCCCATCCAAGAACAACCGCTTCACTTTCACCATCTCCTTCCTGTATTCCTTCAACTGATCTGCATCTTAGGGAACTGTTACCACAATAACTATGTAGGCTTTCAGGCCATATTCATCTAGAAGGAAGGATATCCTAGCCTTCCAAATGACATAGATGGAGACTCCCTCCAACCTATCCTAATCTCTAAGCCCAATTGTGGCCATCTCAAGTCTAGTCGAAAACTCCCTCTTTCCCTCTGCTAGGCTACCGCTCTGCTATTTGCACTCCCTTCTGGAATGTGCGGTCCTGCTAGCTGTTACTATCAATCTGCAACTGGGAAAATCGAATTTCTTGGCTAGAAACCCTCTGAGAGAAATTTTCCCTTTGTTGTGTATGCTTTTCTCTTCCATCGATGTAGATTCTGCTTTTGCAAACTACTGCAAAATCCTCTGCGTCCAACCAAGGAATTTGCTCAGCGAAAATTTGAGCTGCTACTACTCCCTCTGCTTGTCGGAATCACTATTCTAGGCAACTTGAATTTTCTGCAACCCTACAACTGAAAATCGAACCCTTGCCCAGTAATTTGTATTGACTGGCTAGGCACTGTGCAACCCCTGAGAATTTCAGCATGCTGCTCCCTCTAAATAGCGAAATTCCCTTCTCCGCTTCTGAGCTTCCTTGTTGATAACTCATGCTTCGATACCATGTGAAAATTCCATCTATCACAACAACTAGAAATTATTTTTCTAATCGTTAATTTGTTTAACAATTTATATGTCGTTGTGAAAATTTCTAAACAAAAATTCTAATACTGCAGCAACTGATTTATTTTACCTACTTATTTTCAATAAGTTATTTACGAAATCTCTTCAGTAAATATTAAAATAAATTCTATTGCAGATATCACACTATTATACAAAAACAAATACATGCACAAAACACATCAACACAGTTATTTTGGACAATTGTCCCCGAAAAAGCCTAATGCGGGAAAACCGATGCAGCAGAGGAGGGATTTATTAATCAGCTTTCTTGAGTACAACTAGGGTGCCAAACTGGCTTACCCAACAAAAATAACCACACAGCAGTAATACCACAAAATTCTTTCGGCGCTTCCCTTAGGATCAGCATTAGCCCAGCTAACCTCTGCACAGCTCCTAGACCATCTCTATCAACACTCTACCTCACTATGTCAGCACTTGGCCTCTCTACGTCACCCACGCAGGCCCTCCAGTCACTGCACAATCCAGCTGCCTCTGCATCTTTCTAATTGGCTCTGCGTCTACCTTCCTGATCTCTGCGTTGGTCCTCAGGCCTTCTCCCTACCTCTCTGCGATGTACTCGCTGCCTCTCACTACAATCCAGACCACTAGTTCGAATTTCTCAGCAAACCCCGCTCCAAAAATCGAACTGACTAGTCTCTCTTGGTGTATTTCCAACTAATCCTCAAGCCTCCTCTTATACTTTTCATGTTGATGAAACAACAGCTGAGATTAAGTCCCTAATCAACAGCTAAGATTAAAATAGATTTGATCCTCATCTCTTAGAAGCTTCTCATCCTTATCTTTATCAATACCCATTAATATTTTTATTTTCCTAAGTTTAGACTAAGGAACTCATTAAAAATATTAATTATTTTAATAACTCCTCACCCGAATGGAATTTTCCAAAACGATTTCTGGGTCTTGGAGATCTTGTGTGCTTTTAGCTTGGCTAGAGCACATCCGATGCTACCCCAAATCAACACTCCCTCTTAGCGAGGAATGTGCTCTAGTAATGTTCCACTACTGAACATTACCCTGACCATCCAGCACCGATACCTGTGCTGATGCTTGCCCTGTTGCCCAACATCCTCTGCACTGCTGCTTCCTGTAGTGTTGCCCATGGCTCTGTCACTGCCACTGCTACATCTATACTGCAACTCCCTCTGCATCTGTGTTGTTGTTGGTCCTTCCTCCCAACACTGCATCTGCACTGCAACTCCCTCTCAAATGCTGCATCATGCTGCCCGCAGCACTGCTAACTGCTGCACTGCAACACCTAATCCATTTCTGCTACTGAAATGTATTCTTTACCATCCCCATCTTCTCCCT
This sequence comes from Pinus taeda, assembly GCA_000404065.3. Taxonomy (NCBI): domain Eukaryota; kingdom Viridiplantae; phylum Streptophyta; class Pinopsida; order Pinales; family Pinaceae; genus Pinus; species Pinus taeda. Next base: position 260,457 of record APFE031230657.1, read on the forward strand.
GAAATAACTAAATTTTGTTCTTCCAAGGGCCTTGGTAAGGATGCCCGCCACCTGTTCTCCTGTAGAGTGTAGCTCAATTGTACAGCGCCTCGTTGGATACAGTCTCTAACAAAGTGACACCGAATAACAATGTGCTTTGACCGATCATGTAATACTGGATTCTCAGAGAGCTTGATGCAACTCTAATTGTCACACATGATTCTCGTCGCCTCCATCCTTCTTCTGAATAGGTTTACAAGCAATTCTCTAAGCCATATGGCTTCGCACGAAGCTGTGCTAACGGCCATGTATTCTGCTTCGGCTAAGCTTAGAGCCACGGATTTATGTTTCCTACTGCACCAGGAGGTCATCCCTGATCCAATGTTGAAACAGTACCCAAAGGTACTTTTCCGATCTACAGAACTTCCAACCCAGCCTGCATCAGTAAACCCACTCAATCTAATATCATTACTTCTGGTGTACAAGAGTCCATACTCGACTGTTCCCTGTATATATCTGAGAACATGTTTGGTTGTTGCACAATGAGCCCTCTTCGATTCCACCATGAACTGACTAAGGGTGTTGACAGCGTAACAAATGTCTAGTTTAGTATTGACCACATACATCAGGGACCCTATGAGCTACCTATATAAGGTGGGATCAACATCTTTGTCTTCTTCTGATGCATCAATTTCCTTCCAAAGGGTCATCACTGGAGTAGCCATCGGCCTACAATCCTGCATCTTGAATCTCTTCAGGATCTTTGTAGCATATCTCCCTTGTCCAAAGAAGATTTTACCCTTCGACTGCCAAACTTCCAACCCCGAGAAATAATGCATTTGTCCCAAATCCTTCATGTCAAACTCTGTGGCTAGATTCTTCTTGCAGTCCTCTATGAGCCTAGATGATCCTGTCAGGAAGAGATCGTCCACATATAATACTAGGACTAGAGGCTCATTCTCTACAACCAGATAGTAGAGATTGGGATCTGCATCACTCTTGACAAACCCCATCTTCTACAAGTAGCCATCAATTCGACCATACCATGCTCTAGGTGCCTGTTTGGGCCCATACAAGACTTTCTTCAATATGCATACATGAGACTTCTTCTCATGTGTCTCAAATCCTTCTGGTTGTTCAATGTATACTTCCTCTTCTATCACCCCATTCAAGAATGTCATTTTGACATCCATCTGATGAATCTCCCATCCCATCTATGCTGCAAGAAATATCACGGTTCTAATAGATGTATACCTAGATAATGGGGCAAAGGTCTCTTCGTAGTCTATTCCTTCCTTCTGACATACCCCTTAGCCACAACCTTGGTTTTGTATTTTTCCGCACTGTCGTCTACAGTGTATTTAATCTTGTAGATCCATCTCGAACCTACCACTGATCTGTCCTGAGGCCTAGGCACTACTTCCCAAACATCATTCACCATTATAGAGTTGTATTTCTCTACCATTGCATCGATCTAAACTTGATGTTGAGCAGCCTCCTGAAAACTGGAAGGTTCCCCATCCTGAGCTACTAAGGCCTGATATCTATCTAGCTGTCTTCACTCACTTTTATTGTTTTTGGGTGCACTAACGAAACCTTCTGCATCCCGCAAAATCTGTCGGAGTTCCCAACTCATTCTTCCCCCGGTAGTAGGTGCATCTATTAGCTCTTCCTCTTCCTATGATTCCTCCTATTCTGAAGGAGAATTCTTGGTACTGGCTTCCGCTGGTTGAAGTGGTTTGACCAATGGCTCATCTTTTGATTTCTCCTCAAAAGGCATTTCTCGAGATTTTTTGAAGGCCCTATCTGCCATGAGCTTCACATCTCGTCGAACTACTACCTTCCTGCTCCCTAGAAAATATATTCTATATGCCTTAGCGTTCTCGCTATATCCCACTAGATATCCTTTCTCTGCAGTTTGATCTAACTTCTTCCTCTTCTCCTCAGATATACGACAATATGCTAAACTCTCAAATATCCTAAAATGACTAACTTCAGGTGTCTTCCCGATGAAGACTTTCTCTGGAGTAATCTTGCCCAATGCCCTATGAGGAGTTCTATCCTGGACATAGACTGTCGTGCTGCATGCTTCTGCCCACAGGAATTTGGCATATCCTGATCATACATCATAGCCCTAGCTACTTCCACGATAGTCCTATTCTTCCTTTTTGCTACTCCATTCTGCTTCGGGTTGTAAGGAGTTGTCCACTCTCTTTTGATGCCCTCCCTAGCGCAAAAGTCGGTGAAGTCCTTGTCGACATATTCTCCACCATTGTCTGAACGCCATACTTTTATTTTCTTTCCTGTCAGATTCTCCACTAGATCCTTGATCTCTTTGAATCGACAAAAGACCTCGTCCTTGGTTTTCAGAAAATAAATCCAAGCTTTCCTGGAATGGTCAATGATGAAGGTGACGAAGTATTCGGCACCACTAAGCACTTTTGTGGACATCTGTCCGTAAATATCTAAGTGTATCAATCCTCGTACCCTCTTAGCCATGTTTTTACTTCTATGAAACGTTGCTTTGGCATGCTTGCCCAAAGCACATCCTCTGTATACATTATCTCGTTCTGTACTAAGATCTGGAACTCTTGTTACAGTTTTCATGAGAATTCTCAGAGCCCCATGGTGCAATTGTCCCATCCTTTTGTGCCATAGTTCATTCAAATCCTTGTCTCCATCACTGCCTATCAGTGCCATTGGTGATTCTAGCTGCAACTTGTGCAACCTGCTACTTCTAATTCCGATCTATACTTTCTTTTTCCAACTTGAGTGTTTGACGTATACTTTCTCCTTAATGAAGAAAACGTCATAGCCCTTACTTTGAAGTTGTGATACGGAAAGTAAGTTTATCCCCAATCCTAGCACATGCAGCATATTGGTAGCTCGGAATCGCTCTCTTGTTTTTGTTTGAAAAACTATGGTTCCCTTCCCTACTGGAGTACACTTTTCCTTATTCCCCCTGGTGATCTGAAAATTCATTCTTTCCTACTGATAATATGAGATACATTCCCATATTCCTGTCACATGCCAGAAAGCTCCATTGTCTATATACCATACCCCTGATGATGCAGAGCTTGCTATGCAAGCAACTTCTTCCAATCTATAAGCCAGCATAAAGACATCGAAGTTTCTATCTCTTGTGCAATGTTCTGAAAATTTGCATGAGCCTCCTGAGGTGGATGCCTCTACATCACAATCTTGACCCATAATTGATTTTCGCTTCCTGTCTCTGATTCTTTGCTCTGATACCATGTGAAAATTTCTAAACAAAAATTATGTTACTGCAGCAACTGATTTATTCTACAAACTTATTTTCCAGTAAGTTATTTACAAAATCCCTTTAGTAAATATTAAAATAAATTCCACTACAAATATCACACCATTATACAGAAACAAATACATGCAAAAAACACATCAACGCAGTTATTTTGGACAATTGTTCCCAGAAAAACCCAATGCACGAAAACTGGTGCAGCAGAGGAGGGTTTTATTAATCAACTTTTTTGAGTACAACTAGGGTGCCAAACTAGCTTACCCAACAAAGTTAACCACACGGCAATAAATACCACAAAATTCTTTCGATGCTTCCCTTAGGGTCAGCGTCAGCCCAGCTAGCCTCTAGGCAAATCCTAGACCCTCTCCGTCAGCACTTGGCCTCTCTGCGTCACCCACGCAAGCCCTCCAGTCACTACACAATCCAGCTGCCTTTGCGTCTGCCTCTCTGATCTTTGTGTTGATCCTCGAGCCTTCTCCCTGCCTTTCTTCTATGTAATCGATGCCTCTCGTTACAATCCAGACCACTAGTTCAAATTTCTCAGTAAACCCCGCTCTAGAAATTGAACTGACTGGTCTCTCTTGATGTATCTCCAACTGACCCTCAAGCCTCCTCTTATACTTTTCCTTATGATGAATCAACGGACGAGATTAAGTCCCTAATCAACAGCTATGATTAAAATAGACTTGATCCTCATTCCTTAGAAGCTTCTCATCCTTATCTTTATTAATACCCATTAATATTTTTATTTTCCTAAGTTTAGACTTAGGAACTCATTAAAAACATTAATTATTTTATTAACTCCTCATCCAAATGGAATTTTCCAAAACAATTTCTGGGTCTTGGGGTTCTCATGTGCTTTAGCCTCTCCACCAATTTTCATGGCTAGAGCACAGCATCTGATGCTACCCCAAATCAACAGTTGTCTGTTACGGAAAATATCAAATAATTCACACTGTGATTTTCACAAATAAACTGCGAAAGAAATATAGCGTTGGAAACTGAGAAAATCTAGCACACACACATAAAAATATGACAGTTATTTTTGGACAAATATCCTTAGAAAAACCCTACTTGGGAAAACAAGTGCAACAGCTGAGGGTTTTCATTATTATGCAGCAGTGAGAAATTCTAAGTACAATCTATGGATGCCCAACTGGCAGTCCAAACAACAAGAAAATTTTGCCAAAATTACATAAGGGAATTTCCCTTCTTCCACGAGCAAACCTGACATAACTTTGCCTCATAAAACTCGTCCTCCTGGACCCTCTACACAAACCCTTTGATGTCTAGCCCGGAAATGCCTTTAATCAAGTCATTTTACCTATCTCTACTGAGAAAAATGACTCTCCGACCTTCTGGAAGACTTTCCAAGCCTTTGGAAGCTTAATCGATTTTTCCTCCAGTGAAATCGAATTGCTCTTCTAAAGCAACTGTACAATCCTCTGCGCTGCTTCACTGGGAATAACTCAGCCTCTTGTTGTTGCCTCTCCGAATTTGGGAAAATTCCTTCGAATCAGTGTCCCTACTGTTAGTGTCAGTCTTTGCAGCCTTCCTCCAGTGATCAAACATGCTCTTACAAAGTGATTTTAAGGTATCAAGGTCAAATTTTGTCATTTCAGTGAGTCTTCAAGTAAAATTTGGTCACTAGGTATTAGGTCTAGGGTTTGCTTTTACTCTTTTCAAGTTGTCCAAATGTCGGTCCATGTCACCATTCAGCGGAGTGTACCATCATTCAGAGGGTTGTCATCATCATGTCAGGTTCCAATGGGTCATTTTACACCTTGTTCATGCTTCAGTTGCGCCTAGGTAAAGTTCATTTCCCTCTCCTCGGGTTTTGAAGGTAATTTCCCTTGGATGGTCAAATCATTAGCAAAACTTGTATCCGGATGTTCATACATCTTCCCCTATCCTTAATGTACCTTATTAAACACTTCCCATTACTGAGATCCCCCGAATTCCTCATTTTCGCACAAACCCTAGTTTCTTGCTACAACTTGACAATTTTCTAGGCTAGGCCTGTGTTTTGCCCTTTTGGACCTCCTCCCCTCACTCAATCTTTGAAATTCCATTTTCCCCTACTTCCTAGCATCTCTCCCTACTTCCCAAAATTTTTTCAAGAATTTAGAAGCCATTTATCCCCTTCATTTCACTTCATTTCACTTCATTTTGACAAATCCCCTGTTCCACACATCGGGATAGGTTTTACTCCAATGATGTTTCTAAGCAATAGAAAATGAATTTGGGAAAACTAAGAGAGGTTTTTGTCCATAATAGGCCAAGGAAGAAAAACCTCCTTCTCTTTTTACACAGGTGTCATGGTTTTAGAGAAATGTCAAAAATACAGTTGCCTCAGGAGAATTGATGCACCTCTGAAGTGACCTTGGGAAAATCAAGTTTTCTCCTAGCTTGGTTGGCCAAATGACTTGCTTGATGATTCCAATGATAACTAGACACAAATATCTTTCCAATGAGCTATCATGAGCTCAATTTGGAGTTGATGAAGACCTTCAAAAGTTGACTGCAACAGCACTCTGCCTTTAAGCAACTTCATTTTGCATATTTTGACCAGTCTTGCGAGATTTGATTTTTGACAAGGCAAATGAACTCCAAATTGAAAAATTCCAATTGGGTTGGAAAGTAGACTCAATAACCTTTCCAACGAGCTATTCCGCGCCCAATTTGGACACCGGGAAGGCCTCCAAAAGTCTCTTGCAAAAAGCATTATGCATTGGGTTTGGGGCGCGGCACATTGGGTTTGTGGCGCGGCGCATAGAGCTGTAAGCCCGATTTCACCCATAAACTCTCTCAAATTTCCAAATTTGCTCAATCCTATGGTGTGCAAGTAAGTCAAGCTTTCTTCACTTGCTAGTGAATGAGTTTTTTTTTTTTTAATTTATGGTGGTTTAGTGAGACAAAACTCAAACCCTACCTCCTTGCAATTTTTGCTCAAAAACAATTGCCTGGGGTTTGCACTTGTGTTTTTTGCTACTAACTCCACAAAATTTCTCACTCCCTCACTCTTTCATTCTCTCATTACATTTTATCAAACCATTCCCCCAATCCCAATATCCCTAACTCTACTAATTCTAAAACCCTAATTGCTTTCCCACACCCTAGTCAAAAATCCCCAAACCCTAATTGTTGTCCCAAGAACCTAAGTACTATTCCCTAAACCCCCTATTTCCCAAACAACTTGTCAACAACATTCCCAAAACCCCCTATTTCCAAAACAACTTGTCAACAACATTCCCAAAACCCCCCATACACTTTCCCCTTCACAGTCCCTCATATATTTTTAACCTTGGTGGCAGAAAATTGAAAACACCATAAATCTCCTACTACTCATCAAGAAAACTCACCCAGTAGCAAACATGGAGTCTGATCCTTCATATGACCGTGATGAAAAGACATACACTGGAGCAAAGAAACAAGCAGCTTGAGGATCAGCAAGTGATTATGGAGTTGCAAAACATTCGGGAGAATCGCCAAGCTACCCAAAGGAGGAGGGTAGAGCTCACGTCACTTGAGCAAGAGATCAATGCCGATCGGGAATCGTAGCTTGAAAGAGCTAATATCCACTTAGAGAGGTTGTTGGAGAAGGCTAACAAGGAGAAGACATTGTTGAGACATATGGCATATCATTACATGGCAAGAAACAAAGTTTGCAAGGCGATAATCAGGGGCTTAACGGTAAAATTGAAAAAGGCATCAAAGAGGAAAAAGGAGCATGATAGACTTCAGATATTTGCTGAGGCTTCCTTGGCCCAACACAATGCTTGATGGGGAAGACTCAGCCCAAATTTCAAAAAATTTGGGGCACTTTTTGCATTTTTGGAATTTTTTGCTCAAAAAACAGGAATTTTTGCTCTATGCGCTGCGCCGCGTGGCGCTCGCTTTTGATAGGAGCCTCCAAATCACAAAAACTCAGCATTTTTGGATTTGGCATGGAAAAATATGCTTGCCTACCAATGGCCAAGAAATTTTGACAGGTTTTGAGCCCTCAAAAAGGTCAAAAACACTTAAAAATAACCTTACTGCCCCTATTTTGACACACAGGAAGCAGTGTTGGGAGAATTGAATTTTGGAGGGGCAAATGGAGGCAAAATTGAAAAATTCCACTTGGGTTGGAAAATAGACAGGCAGACCTTTCCAACAAGCACACTTGGAATGAATTTTGACACCAGGAAGGCCTTCAAAAGTCGCTCCAAACAGGAGCTATGCATAGAGAAATCAGGCGCGACGCATAGGGAAAATTTTGCCAGTTTGACCAAGTATACTCTGTTTTTCGCCTAGCTTTTGCCAGTTTGACTTTTTCACCTTCTTAATGTCAAATTTGTGATGTAATTTAATGTACATTGGTGGATCATGATGTAAATATATCAAATTTTCACTTATGGGGGTAAATTCATCTATCAAAAAGTTGTTTGAAACTAAATGAATCAGTTCCCTTGTTTCTAGAGGCATGCTGTTCCACTGCCTAATTTCTAGTTCTCAGTTTAGAATTAGTTGGAACGGCTCCTAAACATGTGAGCTCGACCCCTAAAGGCTAGGATGAGCTATGGTTTGTCTATATTATGTGGTTTGTCAATCATTAGCATGGTTGGACTTTTGAGAAAGTAAGGAGCTTCATTGTACACTCATATCAGCGTTTTGGCTAAGGAATTGAGACCAGGGCTTGTAGCACTCTTTGGGATCCCTGTGGCATGTTGTTTTGGTACAGTGCTTTCTTATGTATTTGTGAATTTACTTATGTGTTATGTATGTCATTTTCTCTCTTATTTCTTCTCAGCTAAATCAAACAAGAGTGAAAGTAGAACCCATTGAAATTGCAGTGCTCTACTTGAGGTTTGCTTTAGTTTCTTGATATTTTCGGCTGTTTGGAGAGGATCCATGGTTTCTCTTGCCCTCTTCAACTCCTCCTCTGTCTAATCCCTCCATCTCATTCGATTCAAAGTGCCAAATTCAGTTGCCTACCTTGCCCCATTGAGATCTCTTCAAGACTGAGCCTCATTCCCTGCACCCAAGATCTGCCTTTTTCATTAGAGCCAGCAAACACATCATTTTATCCAATCAAACTCTTTGCACTTATACCTAGCCTAAGATCAGTAGTTAAATCAGTCATCTCAATCCTTTAGTGATCATAATTTGCTGAGATTGACCCAGAGAGAGCCCTCTCTCGACCTGGTAGAGCTAGCTACCAGGTTAAGCATGGTTTGATGTTGGCCCTGGATCCTACCTTTCTCAGCCTAAGGTAGATTTAGGCTCTAACACCTACCCCTCATTGTCTTTGTTGCCCTCCTGAAGCTCGAACTCTTCCAGCAACTTACTGCTGCTCTATGGAAAATCGGACTCTCCAAGGAAATCAAACCCCACAAGTGTGTTCTCCATCTACCCATCGACTTCTTATAATCCTCTATTGGGCCTCCAATGGCCAAGATTAAAACTTAATCAAGGGCCCATATCATTTCCTAGTCGATCCGTGTGAATTTCTGGAGAAATCTCGCCTTAGCTTAATTAATTCTAATTAATTAACTAGTTTTCCTAAGTTTTGACTTAGGAAACATTAAAAATCGGTTAATAATCTAATTAAGATACTTCTAAGTAGAATTTCCAAAAACGATTTATGGGTTCTAGAAAACTCGTGTTTTAGCCTCTCTAGAAGGTTTCGAGACCATAACACATTTGATGCTACAGAAACTAACAATATTTAGGCCAGCTTATCATTACCCTAGGCCGACATGCCCTTTTGATGAGGCCGACATCTCCTTATAGCTTCTTTTGAAGGTCGACTTGTGTTGAGCACTTGTGAGAAGGTCTTGGAAGGTCTTTTGATTCTTACAATGACTCAAATAAATATGTAATGTTGAAATTTGGTACCGGAGGACAGGTGGTTCCCTTAGGCTTTGATCTTTGGCCTAGGGAAAAGTGTCCAAAAGATTTTAATTTTTCTCCTAAAGTGACTTTATAATTTTTATAAAGTTAAAATCTAATTTAAAAGTGACTTTAAGTGATAAAATTACTAAGTCTAATTTTAAAGTGACTTTTATAAAGTCAATGAAAAATTAGAAAGGAAAAGTGACTTTGGAAATAAATGACTAAGTGGGTCTTTATTAAAGTGGGTGAATTAAAAATAGAAAGTGAGATTTAAATGTGCATTTAATCTCAGCCATTGATCTAAATCTATTTCAGCCATTGGATTTAGGGATCACCCAAAAGTCACTTGGAGTTACATTAAAGGAAGAAAAGGAGGAAAAGATCATTCATTCTTTCATGAGCAGATTGGGAGAAGGAGAGCAAGAGAGCAAGGGAGATTTCTGGACAAGAAGGAGAAAGAGGCAGCAGTTTGGCACACATACCAGGCAGCTCTTCAGCAAAATCAGAACAGCAGCAAGAACAAGCAGAAAAAGCTGATTTTTTTGCTGAAAACTGAGAAAATTTGATTTTTTGGGCACGAATATCGAGGAACTGATTTTTGGCACAAAAGTCGAGGTCTGTCCGTACAGTCCGTACGGCCGTCCGTACAGTCCGTACGATCCTTACATCTGTACGTCCGTACAGTCAATACGGTCTGTACGGTCCTTACGTCCGTACGTCCGTACCGCGCGTACAGCAAAGTTTCCAGGTGGTTTGTTGGGCTGAAAACAGATAAGTTTGCTTGCTGGAAAAATTATTTTGCTGTAATTTTTGCTAAAATTTTCTTGCTGTAAAAAGGCTTTTTCAGAAATAAAGAAGAGCTCTCAAACTGGATTTCCCCAAGAGTTGTAGGGGGTTTTTCCAGGGTCACGTTGACCAAAAATATCAGTGTTTTAATGTGTTTTAATGGCTGTTTATTATCGCTGATTTTTATTTCTGCAATTTCCAGCATTCTGTAAATTTTCCAGAATTTGTGTTTTCAGCAAATTTATTTTTTCAGCATTGTTGAATGTATGGTTATGGGAAAGGGCATTTAACTACATGGGAGAAATAAGGAGAAACTAAAAACCGAGGTGGGAAAACAGAAATTTTAACATGTAACATGCCCGAAAAGAGTCTTCCATACATGGCAATGACACATAAGCCCTAGAAGTTCTCAATGGGAGCTTTGACCTATAAAATAAATTCCTCTTGAGCATGAAACCCATGCCTCAAGATCAAAAATAATAAATTTATTTTTCTCATTACATCAAATAAATGAAATCATGATTACGCGTCATTATAAAGACCGAACCTAGTTACATATTTCAACACTTCCTCTTAACTAGGGAGGTATTCATAATCCATACAAGGTACTTGGACATTCTCAATCTGAAGAATTCTCACAAGAAGAGTCAGATTGGTAACCCATCTATTTAGGATCATATCATCCAGCATTGTCACATAGCAAGGCCTTGACTAACAACTCTATCTCTCCACAAGAGCAGAGCACAATGTTGGCGAGACCAATGATTTATAGACACCATCATCATTGTCTCTCTCGAAACATACCCCACCCGGTTTCTCTTTGAGTATGTTCCACCAAGACTATTCTTATCTTGGATTCTCAGTCCTCAAAGAATATCGGTCCTCTACGACTATGTGTATCTTGGATGCCCTACCACATCCTCAAAGAGTATCAGATGCCAGACGCTTACCCAATCCTCCATTCTTTCTTCCCAAGAAGACAAGAATGATATGTCTATCTCTCCCTCTCAACCAAGGAGGATATACACATTCTTATGAAGGAAAGTACCCATTCCTATAAAAGGAATATACCAAAGCTCCCTCCTAACCAGGGACTGGACCAAGCTCCCTCTTAACCACAGACTTGCTTCCAGCAACTCTTTTAGGTGGAGATCACGGGACAATCAACTGCTTGTAGGGCTCCCTCTTTCTATGTCATGAATTTTCATCTTCTTTGTTATGGAGCCTACATCTTTTAAGACTTCTTCATAAGGCATCGACCATCCATCACTTTCATTCATGAGCCATGTCAATCATGTCATCCTTTCTTTCATTGGAAAAGGGTCAAGTCATCCATAGTTGGCTTTCCTTCATATAACTACCTCCTCCACATCATATTCCCTTCAAGATATTTTCATCCTCGCACGAGTACCAATTGTAGGTGACATCCACAACTCTTCCTTCAGTAGCCCTGTATTAGCCTAGCCAGCTATTGTTCAAAAATTAAAAATGAACATCAAATTAACATTACCTTTGTGATGGCCTTACATCATGACATTTGCTTGTTGTCACATAACATCCTGCACACATATTGACACATCTCCAAGATATACAACGTCAAGGGTCTCCTCCTTTTCTAGAGTCCATCAGAGTCGTCATATCTTTTCCATGGAGATGTCACAGTCAATTCTCCTAATCATCAGATGTTGATTACCTTTTCTATGTGACCATAATTGCATCTTTCACGATCTCTCCTTACTTTCTTCACATATTGTTCCCCAGGAACTTCCATCCATAGTTCCTTCATTTTAAAAACCACCACATATTCCATATGAGGACATATTATGTTGATTTCATCTAGTTAATATGTGAACCATGCCTTCATGCGTCCTGTTAATGAAAGAGATCATTTTCCCTTAATCATGCTCGTGAGGTAAAGCATGCATCCTTACTACCTGCAACTATATAATGGCATGACTTAACTTATTAAACATATGCATACATACCTCTTTTCTTCTTTGGTCATCTAGACTTCCTTCAACAGCTTCTTGTCCTTGATTGGGAGTGCATCAATCATCTTTGAGATGTTGCATTCCTTTGTCATCATACCATCATTATTTTAAACAATGAATCAAATCCAAAGTGGAATTCTTAGTGAGACATCTTTTAGGAGATGAACCTTCTAATGAAGATTAATGGCAGAGGATCTTGATTATCCTCATATTGCAAATGCTCCTTCCCAATTATGTATGATGAGCTCTATACTAGATGACTCTCTTCTTCGCATAAGTAGTAGTTATGCTTCTAGTGAGGTTATCAAGTAAATTCTATTGATGACAACCATAGACTTTTACTTCAACTATCTTTCAAGCTACTTATGATGATGCCATGAGCTCTTGCTCCTATCGTATGCATTTATGATGTCATCCCTTAAACGATGCATCCCGTCATGTTGTTTTTTGTCTTCACTGCCCAGGTGGAGGCCTTCTTCACCCTCCTCTCCATCTTGTTGAGATTTGGACATCCATAGTTATACAAATTCCTTCTTCAATCATGTTTCTTAGAACAAAGGTTCAACACATCCATCTTTACTTCTTGTACTTGTAATATCTATTGATAAGCACCCTAAGCAAAGTATACGATACTAAAACATGATGTCAAGATTTCTAGGGTATTCATGTAATCAAGAGGTCATCCTAGGGCTTCAAAAGTTCAAACCCTAGATTAGATTATTTTCCCTCTTTATGTCATGCTAGCGTTCATTCTTTTCTCTAGAATACTAACAGACCCTAGAATCATATCTTCAACCCAAAATATCTTAAAATATACCATACATACCTTATGGTTACTTACCTTTGTCAAGATGATTTGCAATTTTAGATGCCATCTTCATTGATTTGATTTCGGGTATCAGATATTCTTCAGTGTACTCATTTGTTGCATCTTCCAAGTATATGTTTGCCACAAACCTTGTATTTATGCAAAACTGACAGCTACAAGTATATCAATGTTTCTCTCTAGAGACGATTCAATTTTGACATTTGCTTGATGACTAGTTGCTTCAAGTCTGATTCCTCGGCTCTTTCCAACTTCTTTATAGTGAATAAATCATTTTCAAAGAATATATATGTGATTGGTGACTACATTGCATGAACTCGATCACCACCGGATTTGAACTTGTAAGAGGAGTATAGTAGTTATGTCACAAGGACATATCTTTGAAGATAAGATCTATGCTATCACAGAGATAGAGATCTATGCTTCAAACTTTTAGCAATTTTGACAGAGATGACTTGTAGGGTGATATGATCTTAGAATCTCATATTTGTGGTTGACGAAGGTTTGGTTTCATGTAACAATGCAAATAATCCAAACTTTCGCTCCTTCTTGTGATGAACTTTGGTCTTCAAAAGATCTTGATGGTAGACCTCTTTTCTTCAAGATCTTGACTTGAAGCTTAACTTATTTTGGCTCCAAATATTGGCTCTAGAGCTTGACTGTAATTCGGTGCTATTTCTGTGGTGGATGCCCTACAAGTGAGAGGAATTATAGCCCATAAAATTAGTCCAGATTTCTTCGATCTCCCTTTTCCTTGAGGTGATGATGGAGCGAGGTTATTGTTACCCACCATTTTGTGGGTAATATCCCAAGGAGAAAACTTTCCTCCAAGATGGTCCTCAGTCGGCAATCGACAGCCCCTTGCAACCACCGACTAGCTCGTTGTGCCATTTCTCCGCCACCTGAGCCAGCCATGTGGTCCCTCACCCATCTGTCATGATCATATGTTTAAAGGTGGACCTCCCAAACCTAAAGGTATACCTTGTCATTTGGTAATTGAGTGTTGCAGTTTACTTATCATGGATACATCTGGGCATGAATTAATGGGGTGATTCGACGGAAAGAGTGGGCTAGATTTGTGCTCTTGCCCCTTAGATCTCTTTTGGATGTTAACCTTGGACACCCTAGTCCCATTGGATCTATTTTATTGACCTTTGGGCTTTACAGATGGTACTACATGGGAAACCCTGATTTTGGTTGCGTGGTCTCGTTCCCTAATCCACATATATCACTCCCTTTCCACTCATTATAACCCCATACATCATTTCTCCCACCCGGGTCCACATTCCTCCACTAGGTCCACATAGGGTTATCCTTCCTCCTCCCCTTGCCCACACCTTGGGTCGGGCCTCGAATGATGCCCCAAAGGTTGATGCAACTGAAAAGAAATGTAAAAGCATAATTGGCCACATTCAACAGGAATATGTACCACAAAATGCAAAAGATGGTTGGGACAAACACATTTAGCATTAAGGAAAAAGCCAATCCATGAGCTTTAACCCATCATCATGGCCATCACCCTGGTTTCTATAGGCCCTAGATGAGCATCCTTTATCATTCAGGAACCCATGATTGTCCCAACCCCTAGTAAGCAATGAAATGCCCTACCTGTTGGGTATATGACCAAAGTCCCACATTGACTAGAAGTGGGGAGGATCATGGGTATATAAGGATGGACAAATATCTCCATTGGTATGAGGCCTTTTGGGGTAAGTCCAAAAGCAAATCCATGAGGGCTTAGGCCCAAAGTGGACAATATCATACCATTGTGGAGATATGTGGTGTCCAGAATCCTTACAAGTGGTATCAGAGCCATGCCCCGAAGTTAGCCAAG
>APFE031230657.1:275383-337566 GCA_000404065.3 Pinus taeda
CCTGGTCCCAACACGGTGAAGAGGAGTTGACCTGGGATAGAGCAAGCTCTCGAGGCAGGTGGTGTTCCATGTAAGGCGTGTGCTTCCAACGCATTGGAGCGGAGAATCCTGGTTGGTAGAGAGTGGACGGATGGATAATCGTTTGAGGGGCTCGATGGTCCTTTGTTCGAGGGAGGATTGTTGGGTATACGACCAAAGTCCCACATTGACTAGAAGTGGGGAGGATCATGGGTATATAAGGATGGACAAATATCTCCATTGGTATGAGGCCTTTTGGGGTAAGTCCAAAAGCAAATCCATGAGGGCTTAGGCCCAAAGTGGACAATATCATACCATTGTGGAGATATGTGGATACACATCATGCTCTTATCCCTTGAGCCCTGAGCAGTTAATTAAAGAAAAATCATAAAAGGCAAAAGGCATATAAAAAAGAGTGGAAAAATCAAGGCCAGGAAACCTCATGTACCAGAATTGCTCCCTACTATACATTATATACCCAAGTGTGGGCTTCCCTTTCCATTAGCTACCCTTGTACCCCAGCATGTGGCCAAGGGCTTCCCCTTTCACTCCTACTCCATTCATTTCTTTATCACAAGCCACCACCCTTTGAATGATGTACCTTGGACATATTATCCCCTTTAAGGGTAAAAACCACCTAATAGGATACTTGGTTAACCCCATTTGGAGCTTGGAGACATTAGCACATCCCAAAGCCCACTATGGAAGGGCATACCATTATGAAGTGCCCACTTGTTGTCCATGGATTGTAAGTTCTTTAACTCGATTTACTTAAATGACTTGTTGTACTGGAAGGCTAGGGGACACGTTGGATCTTACGCAGGATTGCAGAGGTCTCCATTTTGGGTTTGGTATCCCTATACGGGGTCCTAATCCTCCAGAGGGCTATTTTGGCACATGTAGGGTGTGTGTAAAGAGCCATGGGCCTCCAAAGCAATAGATAGCACTCCATGGATCCCCAGAGATGTTCAGAGTTTGCTCGAGATTCACCCATTGGATGAGGAAGATGCACCTGGTTCACCATGCACTGACGGCCCCACAGTTGTACTGTGCACTTGGCAGATGACCTAGGACTTGTATGTTGATGTGGCATCACTTACACCATCATATGAGCCCTTACAGTTGGTTTACAGGCATCTTCGATCTACTTGGAGACCCATGAAGTTACTTGTGTGCCCTCACACCCATTGGGAGCACCACAGTTTTGCGTTTGGAAAACATGGGGCCAACCCCTTGTCCACTACTTTTAGAAGTCCTATTCATCATTGTGGCACTTATGGACTTCATTAGGCTTCTTAGAAGGCCCAACGACATATATGGTTGATCATTCGACCTCTTAAGAAGCTTATTATTTTGTTTATGAGCTAGTTTGGTGGGCTTGTCACCAAAAGTTAGTTATTTTGCACATTATTTTTATTTTAGAGGCTAATGTAGGCCCAAGTAGCTAAATTGAACTCATTAGAAGTGCATAAATAGAAGTAATGAGGATTCATTTTAACATCATCACTTGGATTTGTAACTAGTATATCTTTAGATATTTTTGCTATCTTTCTTGGAGGACGATTTTTTGGAGCATGGAATGAATTTTGATGTTTGGATAATTTTCATATGTCTTGAAGCTTCATTATGGCAAGTTTTTGGATGGTTGGATATATTCTTATACATGTAAGTACATTTTAATGCTATTCTTTCTTTCTAATTTTGTCACATACATTGTTGTTGGGATTTCGCTATCCTAGGGCTTATTTGTTACATCTCTTATGCAAAGTTGTGGAATTTTGTTTCTGGATAGTGAATGCTTCATGTATGGACAATGTATAATGAATGAATGTTCCTAGGAATGTTTCATTACTAAAATCCATCTTGACGAGCCATTTATCTTGCAAAACGAAGTATAAAGTCTTTGAAGTTCCTTTCGTTGTTGCCCTAGTGCCAAGAGAAGTTGTCTTTGAGGCCTCCTTGACCTAGAAAATTCAAAGGTACATAGTCATAATTCTACTTGACTCCAATCTCCTCAAAGGATTAGGCATTGGTCCACCCAAAGGTGATCACCTTAAACCTATTTTCCTTGTCCCCTTTCCTCTTCTCTAGGTCTAGTCCTCTAGGTCACCTAGGGCATCAATTATTTCACGATCTAGCCATCCAAACACTTCGATTTTTGGTCCACAACTGTGTTGGTGTGTCCTCAAGAAGACCTTCAAATTTCATGAGATTCCAACAGTGGGGTCTTGAGATATCACAACCCTAGCTTGAAGACCAATTATTGCCCTTGGTTTCCCTTAGGCTAGAAACCTCATTGGGATCCTTGCATTACTTTTCATTAAAAATTCATTCCTTAATCCCTTGATCCCTCCCTAATTAGGTCAAGGATATCATTGGTTGCCAAATCCTATCCCCTTGACTAAACCTCGGGTCCACTTGGTCCCGTGTGGTCCCATGCACTATAAAGGTTAATTCTTCAAAGATCACCTAGAACCCAAGTTTTCACAAGAATTCTAGGGCTTAGGGATCTCCTTTATAAGACATATACTCAAAACCTAACCCTAGAAATTTCCCCCAAGCCCTTCCTAGAGAGCCTTCCATCTTGTCTTTGAAGATAAGTAAGCTGCATATTTAAGCCTCTCTTGTGAATAGGCTTCCAGGATCACCCCTCACCTATCATTGGTCCATCCATTCGCGATCCTTATCATAACGGGTTTCCTCCCATTGGTGAAAGCCCGTAAAGGGTAGGGAGCCTAATAGTAACCCTTCCCCTTTTAGGACCCCTGCAAGTTTGAGTGGTAACATTTTGGCGACGTTGTCAAGGACACGAAACATGTGTTTTGTTCCCATACACATATTGACATAACAGTATTGGCGACTCTATTGCAAGAATGAAGCCCTAGTTCTTCATTGAACTTTAAGGTCGATGCTTGTAGGGTGAAGCAAGCATTTGTCTAGGCATCTTTAAATTTACCTTGGCGACTCCTACATATTTTTCATGTATATCTCAAATAGGTTGTCTTTCTTTGATCAATTTCCAACTTTGGACATTGCTAGCATCAGTGGGCACCCTAATCATGTCACGAGAAGGATGGTATCTGGGGTTCCCTTGTTTGATGGTGATCCACTCTCCGCAATTGACCACGTAGAAAGATTTAGTGCACATGCTTCAAGAGAGGGGGTTGTTCACCAAGATGTCCTTATGTTGTTGTTCATAGGATCTCTCAGTGGTCATAACTCATGGTTGCATGATCATGAACCTAAGAGCATCTCATCTATTAAGGAGTTCATTGATGACTTCCTTAGACATTTTCAAGTATGCCCCACATTAAGCATCCAAGAGGAAGCCTTCATTGACCATCATCAAGACACTGAGAATCTAAGTAATGAGCAGGAAGACAAGTCCTCCTCGGGTCCACACAACGAAAAGGATGATTATGAGAACACGTGAGTTGGGAAGGATGAAGTTGAGACCAACCTTACCTTTCTTGAGGATATTACTTGATGACTCTCCTTTTGAGAGCCTTGAGGAAAATGATCCCATTTGCCCCTTAGAAGATGACATTGGGGATTACTTCCATATTGAAAAGGAGAAGTGGGAAATTGTTGTTCCTCAATTTGATTGTGCTCCCATTTACAACACCGACAAGGAGGATGACGTTGAAATTGGTCCTCCCTTTCTCTCATGTATTACTTATGATGACATATCCATTGATGCCATTGGGAAGGAGAAATTTTATTTTCACTTACATAAAGAAGGCAGTTGGAAGTGATCAATTTTCCTGTTAGGAGAGGCCCAAGCTTTGATACTAAGGAAATCGGTAAAGGCTCCCACCTCTCCTAAGTATGATGCTATATTCAAATCCCCTGAGCCTTATGACTTTGGGGAAGAAAAACCTGTTGGATACAAAACTCCACCCCCCTCTTTGCCTCCCTCTCTTGTTCATCATTTTGAAAGTTATTCCTGTTCTCATATGATCTCAAGTGACCTTGATCCCTTTCCCCTTTCCGAGTATAGTATCAAGGAAGAGCCCCTCATTGAATATTTGTTATCTCCTTGGGCACCCCCCTCAGGATCATGATCAATCAATAGTTATCCCTTTCCAGTGTGATCATCATGGGCAGTCTACTTGTGCCTCTCCATCTCATCAGTCTCCCTTCCCTACTAATCATAACCTTGTAGAGGCCATGAAATATGACATAAATAATAAGGACCATAATAATATGCCCAAGGTTGCCATCCATAAAAAGTTTATGAGCCTAATCATTGATATCTCTATATTTTGGTTAGAAGAGAGGATCTCAGGGACTAGATTACATCCTTTTCTTACCTTTTCTCACATGATTATTCGTGTGTTGGCATTATATTTTCGTACCGACCACCGGCCTGATCATCCATGTGATTGTATCCACATTCGCTTTGGCATTTGCTACATGAGTAATCATATAGGCTGGCATATTTATAGTGTTTTGATGATATGTTGGTTCCATTGCCTTTATGACTACACTTAGTATTAGTTTTGCACCATATGCATGTTAGTGTAGGATGCATTGCATGCTGATTTTTGCATTAGAACTAATGTCATATGCTATTTCTCATGATAGATTAGCTGCATTTGAAAGATTACTTCTATGAACCAATTTTATGGGTCTAATCCAAGCATGTGCGATCATGAGACGCCACGAAAGCATGTTGACCCGTGTTTTTCATCTATTATAAGTGCAGGTAACAAGTCTATGGTAACTAAGGGATTGTTGTAGTACCTGTGACCTCTCGTTCGAGTAGCTTCGTCCACTTTTCCGAGAGATCACATCCCAATTGGAGCCGGATGTTACCCACTATTTTGTGGGTAATATCCCTAAGAGAAAAAATTTCTCCAAGATGGTCCTCAGCCGACAACCAGCAGCCCCTTGCAGCCACCAACTAGCCCGTTGTGCCATTTCACCGACACCTTAGCCAACCATGTGTTCCCTCACCCATCTGTCATGATCGTATGTTTGAAGGTGGGCCTCCCGAACCTAAACGTATGCCTTGTCATTTGGTAATTAGGACTTGTAGTTTGCTTATCATAGATACTTCTAGGCATGGATTAATGGGGGGATTCGGCAAAAAGAGTGGGCTAGGTTTATGCTCTTGCCCCCTAGACCTATTTTGGATGTTAACCTTGGACCCTAGTCCCGTGGGACCTCTTTTATTGACCTTTGGGCTTTAGGGATGGTACTAAATGGGAAACCTTGATTTTGGTTGTGTGGTCCCATTCCCTCATCCACATGTATCACTCCCCTTCCACTCATTATAACCCCATTCATCATTTCTGCCAACTGGGTCCACATTCCTACACTAGGTCCACATAGGGTTCACCTTCCCCCTCCCCTTGCCCACACCTTTGGTCGGGCCTAGGATGATGCCCTAGAGGTTGATGCAATTGAAAAGAAAAGTAAAAGCATAGTTGGCCACATTCAATAGGAAGATGTACCACAAAATGCAAAAGATGGTCGGGACAAACACATTTAACACGTGGACAAAAGCCAATCCATGAGCTCTACCCTATCATCATGGCCATCACCCTATTTCCTATAGGTCATAGATGAGCTTCCTTTATCATCCAGGACCCCATGATTGTCCCAACCCCTTGTAGGCAATGAACCGCCCTACCTTAAAGGGGGTATCCACTACTATATCTTACATATCATGCTCTTATCCCTTGAGTCCCGAGCAGTTAATTAAAAAAAAATCATAAAAGGCAAAAGGCATATAAAGAAGGGTGGAAAGATCAAGGTCGGTGCACCTCATGTACCACGATTGCTCCCTACTATACATTATATACCCAAGTGTGGGCTTCCCTATTTTACTAGCTACCCTTGTACCCCAGCATGTGGGCCAGCGCTTCCCCTTTCACTTCCTACTTCATTCATCTCCTTATCACATGCCAGCACCCTTTGAATGATGTACCTTGGACATACTATCCCCTTCAAGAGTAGAAACCACCTAATAGGGTACTTGGTTAACCCCATTTGGAGTTTGGAGACATTAGCACATGCCAAAGCCCACTATGGAAGGGCATGTCATTATGAAGTGCCCACCTATTTTCCATGGTTTGTAAGCTCTTTAACTCGATTTCCTTAAATGACTTGTTGTACTGCAAGGCTAAGGGACGCATTGGAACTTATGCAGGATTGCAGATGGTCTCCATTTTGGGTTTGGTCTCCCTATATGAGGTCCTAACCCTCCAGAGGGCTACATTGGCACATGTAGGGTGTGTATAGAGGGCCATGGGCCTCCACAGTAGTATACAACACTCAATCGATCGCTAGAGATGTTCAGAGTTTGTTCTAGATTCACCCATTGGACAAGTAAGATGCACCTGGTTCACCATGTCCAGTCAGCCCCACAGTTGTACCATGCATTTGGCAGATGACCCAAGACTTGTACGCTGATGTGGCATCACTTACACCATCATTTGAGCGCTTACAGTTGGTCTACAGGCATCTACGATCTACTTGGAGACCCATGAGATTACTTGTGTGCCCTCACACAAATTGGGAGCACCACAGGTTTATTATTTGGAGAACAAGGGGCCAACCCCTTGTCCACTACTTTTAGGAGTCCTATTTATTATTATGGCACTTATCGACTTCATCAGGCTTCTTAGAAGGCCCAATGACTTGTATTGTTGATCATTCAACCTCTTGAGAGGCTTATTATTTTGTTTATGAGCTAGTTTGATGGTCTTTTCACCAAAAGTTTGTTATTTTGGACATTATTTTTATTTTAGGGGCTAATGTAGGCCCAAGTAGCTAAATCAATCTCATTAGAAGTGTATATACCATAAATGGAAGTGATGAGGATTCATTTTAGCATCATCACGTAGATTTGGAACTAGTATCTCTTCAGAGATTTTTGTTATCCTTCCTGGAGGATGAATTTTTAGAGCATGGAATGAATTTTGATATTTGGATAATTTTCATATGTCTTGGAGCTTCTTGATGGCAAATTTTTGGATGGTCGGATATATTCTTATACATGTAAATACATTTTAATGCTATTCTTACTTTATAATTTTGGCACATACATTATTGTTGGGATTTCGCTATACTAGGGCTTATTTGATGCATCTCTTATGCGAAGTTGTGGAAATTTTGTTTATGGATAGTGAATGCTTCATGTATGGGCCATGTATAATGAATGAATGTTCCTAGGGATGTTTCATTACTGAAATTCATCCTCACAAGCCATTTATCTTGCAAAACAAAGTATAAAGTCTTTGAAGTTGCCTTTGTTGTTGCCCTCGTGTCAAGCTAAGTTGTCTTTTAGGCCTCCTTGACCTAGAAAATTCAAAGGACCTGACCTAGAAAATTCAAAGGACCATAGTCATAATTCTACCTAACTCCAATCTCCCCTTAGGCTAGAAACCTCACTAGGATCCTTGCATTACTTTTCATTGAAAATTCATTCCTTGATCCCTTTTCCCTCCCTAATTAGGTCAAGCATATCATTGGTTGCTAAATCCTATCCCCTTGACCGAACCTTGGGTCCACTTGGTCTTGTGTGGTCCCATGCACTATCAAGGTTAATTCTTCAAAGATCACCTAGAACCCAAGTTTCCACAAGAATTCTAGAGCTTAGGGATCTCCTTTATAAGACACAAACTCAAAAACTAGCCCTAGGAACTTTCCCAAGCCCTTCCTAGAGAGCCTTCCATCTTGCCTTCCAAGACAAACAAGCCGCTATTTAAGCCTCTCTTGTGAATAGGTAGGCTTCCAGGATCACCCCTCGCCCTATCATTGGTCCATCCATTCATGATCCTTATCATAACTGGTCTCCTCCAATCAATGAAAATTCGTAAAGAGTAGGGAGACTTAGCCAAGGTGACAGTGGGTTATCTCTCCATTGTTGCCCTTAGCCTAGTAGTAACCCTTCAAGGATCCTCTTTTAAGACCCCTACTAGTTTGAGCGGTAACAGTTACCAAGAATGTTTAAAGTGAGAGACCTTCTTTGAGTGATCTAATATTTTGATACTTCCTTCAAGATGATGATGTAATTTTTAATCCTCGAAATGCCTTGGAGATGAGAAGATCTTCTTGATACTTTTGATGCCCTTGATACTCTTCTAGATGCCCTTAGCTCTGATACCATGTTGAGAAATCTAGGGCAGTGAGATGAGATGATTTCTCTTGCTTGATAATTTTTCGTGATGTATTTTTAATTTACTTCATTTGTTGCTTCTTTTACTTGCTTATTATTGTGTGTTATCTTCATCAAACAGCTACCAAAAATATAAAAACAATGAGACAAAGGACACAAGATATATGTGATCAGCCAGGGCCAAAACCTCTCCAATCTTGAGAGGAAAAACCCACAGAATTCTTCTTCTTATAGAATTTTCCATTGACGAATTCCAAGACCTAGACCCTTGACCAAGAACCTCTCCAAGACCAAGTCACAACTGCTCTTCTTCTTCTTTTAAGTCAACGATGGTCAAACTAACTTCTATACCACAATGCTCGGCTTCTCTATAATTTTGACTTTCCATCGCAGACCTTCAATCCTCGGCCTACTTGTAACTATCAAGATGCCATACGTGTGTGCTTGATGGGGTAGATTTATGAGGTTTTCCTCCTTCGCTATACTTGCACACTTCTCCTTGAGTCTTCAGCTAGTAGTCATGCTTCCTTATTGACCCTTATCTCAGCTTCCTTCAAGATCTGGTGTAACCCTACTGCAGAAACTCTAGGTTACTTGTGTGACCTAGAAGATGGACAAGACCTTCTCTTTCCTTCGCTTGAATATAGGCTCTTTTTACACCAACTCGGCTTGTATTTTCAATCTTCTTTGACCCTGGAAACACCTTCTAAATTGATTGTGATTTCATCCTTTTGTAGCTGAAATTGTGCCCTAACACCAGTTTGCACGTGTGAGAGAGAAGACCCAAAATAGAGCCAAACAATCATGCTTAGTATTGCACTATTCGCCAAATAATCGCGATAAAATCGTTTTATCGCGATTTTTTCAAACAAAAAAAAAAAAGATAAAATCAGGCAATAAAATCAAGTTTTTTTAGCCAATTTTTTGGAGGCACCGTCGGGCAGCGCGTGCTTTAAAGGGAAAAACACAATTTTGTTTGTCATTTGGACAGCAAACAGGCGCGCGACTGGGGTTTGGAAACTTGGAGACTTGGTAATTTTGGAGCTGAATCAACTAATTGGAGGAGAAAAACGAAGTGTGAGCTAAAGAGGAGACACATTTTCTCCATAAAATCGGTATGGGCACCAACGTTTTGTGTTTTCACTATTTTGTAACTTTGTTTTTGTTTTTTTTCTATGTTTTTTGTTAGGTTTGAAATGGGGTTTTGGACATTTATCCAACGTAATTTTTTTTAGTTTTTTTGGTTGGTTTTGAAATGGGGTTTTTGACATTTGTCCAATGTATTTTTTTTTTTAGCTTTTTTGGTTGGGTTTGGAATGGGATTTTTTTAATTGTATGTAATTTTTTTTAGTTTTTGTACAATGTAAATAATAAAATACTAAATTGTAAGTTTGTAACTTGTAAACTGTAATCCTTATTTTGCCATAGGTTCACCGAATCACTATTCAAGTTTTCAACTTCAAAGTTCAAAGTAAAACCTGCCAAGGAAATTGGACCCTTTGTGGGAATTTGGTGAACCTGATGCTCCAAATGAAAGACTAAACTTGACTTGCAAGTTGTGTGAGCAACATATGTCCGGGAGGGTGTACAAATTGAAATATCACCTTGCACAAATCCCTGGATTTGATGTAGGACACAGAGACAAATCCTGAAATCATCCGAAGAGCCATAAGACCATTGGAAACTTTAGACCACACTAGAGAGGCCAAAGCAGAAATGAAGAGGCAACTAAAAAAGTCATTTGAACAAGGAAGTGTCGGTGGTTATACTGCAGCATCAACCAACTCGGTAGCTGCCTCATCATTTTTTGTTCATCGAACCACACCTGATTCATAGCCATCTATCAGTTCAATGCTTAAAAAAACTGAGAAAGAACAAGTTGTCAAGTTGCTAGCCAAATTTCTCCTTTGGAGTGATATTCCTTTCAGCATTGTAAAGAATAATCCATTTTTCCAGCCTATAGTTGATGCTATTGCAACTGCTGGCCCAAGGTACAAAATCCCTTCTTATCATGACATTAGAGGTCGGATTCTTCAAAATGAAAAGCTTGACTACACCAAAAAATTGGAGGATTTTAGGGAATCATGGACACAAACAGGATGCATTGTGATGTCAGATGGTTGGACTGACCAAAAGGGGAGAACCCTTATAAACTTCTTGGTTAGTTGTCCCAAGGGGACTATGTTTATCAAATCTGTTGATGCATCTGCACAAATCAAAGATGCAAGAACTTAATGTGATTTGATGGATGTGTTTATTTTGGAGGTGGGTGCAGAAAATATTGTCCAAGTCATAACGGACAATGCTGCAAATTATGTTGTTGCTGGCAAAATGCCTATGGATAGGCATCCTACTTTATTTTAGACACTTTGTGCTGCACACTGTATTGATTTGATGTTGGAGGACATAAGGAAAATTTTCTTTGTCAAAGATATTGCTGAGTCATCCAAAAGCATTACAAAATTTATATATAATCATACATATGTGCTTAGCTTGATGAGAAAATTCACCAACAACAAAGAGTTGGTGCACCCCACCATTACACGGTTTGCCACCAATTTCATATCTCTTCAATCTCTCTTGAATTCTGTGTGGGATGTGAAGAGAATGTTTCTTTCAAAGGAGTGGCATGATTTGACAATGAGCCGCAAACCAGAGGGAGGGGCCATATGCAGACTAGTTTCATACCAAGAAGACTTCTGGGTGGGAATGCAGGAGGTGTGCGCCGTTACTTAACCTTTGGTAAAGGTTCTTCGATTAGTTGATGGTGAAAAGCCCGCAATGGGCTATTTGTATGAGGCCATGGACAGGGCGAAAGAATCCATTCGGGCCTACTATGATGAAAAGGGAAATGAGGGGTTTCAGAAACAACTCCTCCTATGGGGAGTGATTGATGAACGATGGAACACACTCCATCGTCCCATTCATGCTGCAGGGATTTACCTGAACCCCGCATTTTCTTACGCATGTGGGTTTGTATTTGATACTGAGATCATGGATGGATTCTTAACCTGTGTCCAGAGGATGGTGTGATCTCCAGCGAAACGTACAGAAATCTCTAAAGAAATTGAGACATATAGGATGGTAAGTGGCACATTTGGCTTTGACATGGTTGTGACTGATAGGACAATTAAAATGTCAGATATTTTTTAGTTTGTTTCAAATTTCATCGTCTCTTCAAATTCCATTTTTTTTCTTATGTTTATTTAAAATTTTATTTCTAATTTTGTTGTAGATGCATGGTGGAGAACGTATGGTGCCAGGGTACCCCTTCTGCAAAAGCTTGCCATTTGAATCCTCAGCCAAACATGTAGCTCCTCAGGATGTGAGCGCAACTGGAGTGTATTTGAAAAAATACACAACAAGAAGTGCAACAAGTTAACACTCAAAAATTTAAAATATGGCAAATTTCCAAATAATTTTTTGAATTCATTAAACAATATTTTTTTATAATTATTATTTAATGATCATTGTACAGGTTGGAGTCCCAGCGACTTAATGACATGGTCTACATCTACTACAATCTTCAATTGTGGGTGAGGCAACTTGAGAGGACACCTGATATGGAGGCCATCTCATTGGATGGGATTGAGACCAATGTTGCATAGAGGGTTGAGACTAAGAGGCCTTTCATGGAGTTTGATGATGATTGGTTAGTGCATGATGTAGTGGAGGGGGAGGAGGAGGAGGAGGAGATGGAGCAACAGGAGGAGGTAACACCACCTGCCCGAGCTATCCCTGCCACCAGTAGAGGACGTGGTCTACCTCGTATAGCTCCTACTTCTAGTTCTTCAGCTTCTAGAGCACAACAAACTCCACTGCCAACTCCACCAGCACCAGCATCTACATCTAGAGGGAAAGGGAACGCCATGGCATTTTCTCGCAAGAGGGGCAAAGGAAATCAATAGTATTAGACTTTAGTTATTTTGTTCACTTCATTGTATATGACATTATGACTCATGAGATACATTATTATAATTTTTGTTGATATTTTGAGGCTGAGTTGGGACTCAAGAGTCAGGACTTACTATTCAGGACATGATTCACTGTTATGTGTGATATATTAGTTCTTTTATCATATTTATGTGTCAATGTATTTATTTTATGTTGTAAATGGTTTAGATATTAAAAAAATTGAAAAAAAATGAATATTTTTGTATGTTACGATTTTTTCCCAATTATTACCGATTTTTCCCAATTATTACCGATTTTTCCCAATTTTTACGATTTTTTCCGATTTTTTCCCCGCGTCGAAATTATCTCGATAACGATTAGTGCAACA
Source organism: Pinus taeda (assembly GCA_000404065.3). Classification (NCBI taxonomy): domain Eukaryota; kingdom Viridiplantae; phylum Streptophyta; class Pinopsida; order Pinales; family Pinaceae; genus Pinus; species Pinus taeda. Next base: position 287,812 of record APFE031230657.1, read on the forward strand.
TTGATTATGCTTTTCCTTCTTCTATGAAACTCCTTGCTTCGCTAGGATATGAGGCTCTTTCTTGTCCCTTGAACGAACTTTTGCAATGCTTGATTGATTGATTCTTGAGTGAGGTCAAGTCCTCTATATATAGGCTCCTTTCCATGCTATTTATGTCAACTTATCATTACCCTAGGCCAACATGTCCTTTTGATGAGGCCAACATCTCCTTATAGCTTCATTTGAAGGCCGACTTGTGTTGAGCACTTGTGACAAGGTCTTGGAGGGTCTTTTGACTCTTACAATGACTCAAATAAATATGTAACATGCCCAAGACGGGTCTTCCATATATGAAAATGACACATAAGCCCTAATGGGAGCTTTGACCTATAAAATAAATTCCTCTTGAGCATGAAACCCATGCCTCAAGATCAAAAATAATAAATTTATTTTTCTTATTACATCAAATACATGAAATCATGATTACACGTCATTATGAACACCGAACCTAGTTATATATTTCAACATGAAAGGGCCACGTTCGGTTATGATCGTGCAAAGGGGAGGAAAAATAAATTTAATGGGCCGAAGAAAATCAACCATACGGTTTGGTTGAAGAAAAAATTTTAAAATAAAAGGAGCTGATTTTTGAAGTCAAATTAAAAAGAACCAAAAAAAAAACACGAAAGAGGAAAGGGCCATGGGTAGTCGACAAGCCTAACGGCCCACCTAGCCGCCACAGCAATTACCAAGCCAGCAGAGGAGATCATAAGAGACCAACACAAGGGGGGGGGCGACAAGCTAGCCAAGGCTAACAACCCTTGCACAGTAAACCTATTGCCATGGGCTGCATCGAACAATATATTGGCACAGACAAAAGACAGTGGTAGGGACCTATGCAGGGGCTACATGCAATGTAGCAAGACACGAACTGGGACAAGACTCGGCATGCTGAGACGATACGACAGTGAGCATGAGCAGAGGCGGACAAGGTTTGCACAACAACACAATGTGGGGCAACAATGTAGATAGTTGGCAGGTAGTAGCTTCCATAGCCATGAACGCAAGGATATAGTCAGACGGAGTGAATAGCAATTGTCGCAACCATGAATGTTAAGAGACAGACCACGAGCCCAAGGATAGTTGAGCCACCCAGCCACCAGATCTGATCAGGGTGGCACGATAGCAACAGACAACCACCGAGAAAGTCTGCAAAGCAACATCGAGTCGTGAGTTAGTGGACAAGAGATCAGCAACAGCAAGAGTCAACAGGGAGTCATCGTGCAAAGGCGTGAGTGGTGAGCAAGCTGCAAACACAGCAACCGCCAAAAGAGTAGTCTTCGAGTAGCCACAAAAAAGTGCAATTGTGTGCATGGAGGTAAGAAGTTTTAGGCCACAGAGGAGGTTGAGCCAGTAGCCATGGGAGAAGCAGAGAATAGTTGCCACGGCCTGTAGGCAGCAATCGTAGTTGCAGTCTAATCGACTGCTATCAACAAAAAAACATAACCAAAGACGCAACACAATCGCACAGGAGGGGTCAGAGGCAAAGGTTCGACAACAGTGCAGGAAGGCTTAATGGTGCCAACCCGAAAATCACGGCGAGAGATGGGGTTCGTAGGGCAAATAGGCCACACACATAAAGTGATGAACCAACAAGGAAAACAAGTCAATGGGCATGAAGGACAATGATTGAACTAACTGTGAGGTGAGCTGTGTGGACAGCGCAGTGAGCAGCGCAAGGAGTATCATGGGGGCCAGAAAGACAGGCCACATAGAGCCAACCTGTAAGAATTGTAGTTGCATGTGTGGAGAAGCAAAGTCACCTTACAGTTCGAGTAGTAGTTGGTAGTGAGTGCTAGGAGCATTGTCAACAAAGTGTCAAAGCCACAAGGTGTGGTGATGGCAGAACGCAGGAGATATCATCTCAATCAATGCAGTTGTGTGCAGCCATCAGTTTTTACTTTTACAGTTCATGTATAGATAGCTTAGTCATGTTAGAAATATTGATACTTCTTGAACATTGGACTAATTACTCCATTGTAGGAGGTCAAAAACCTCTGGTTTCACATTGGGTAGATTGAGACCACCTACCAGAGGATTTATGACCTGATGAAGCATGATGGATGTATGTGGTTTGCATGATTTTTGAAGGCATTACAACTTAAACATGAAAAAAATATGAAAAATGCAAAAGATGGCTAGGAAATTTGATTAACATGTGGGCAAAAGCCTTGCATGAGCGCTAGCCCCTCATTAGCCATCACCCAATTCCTCAAGCACATGATGCTTCATCTATAAGAACTATTTTCTTGTCCCACAACCTTGATGAGCAATACATTGATTCATGCTAAAGGGGTAATGGAAAATTTCAAAAGCAAGCTTGGGCTCCTGAGCTATGTGCCCAAATAGAGATAAATAATAAAGAAAGGTAAAAGGTGCACCAAAGGGTGGAAAACGTAGGCCGATGAAAGGGGTAACTCATGCTTCCATGATTGTTCCCTCCTTACATCTACACACTTGGGATGTTCTACCTCCATTAGCTAGTCACTTGGCTATGGCACCTTGCCCTGAAGTCTTTCCCACTTTGCAGCCACCATTCTCACACATACCTATGGATTGATGGGCAACCCTAGGACATGTCACTTTTCCTTGGGGGCTGGAAACACCTAATAGCGTTATCCACCTAACAATCCTCAACATAAGGAGGTAACCTATTCACGAGACTTGATGTAGTTAGACATTTGAAGATGAGCTTTATGTGAAATATTATTGTGCCCCAAACATTAGGTGTGGTTCATTATGATGCATTTATGGTTATTGTCCCTAATGATTGTTGATTTCACTTTATCTTGAGAGGGATTTTCCAGGTGGTGTTATCTCAGCAACAGAAGCCTCCTGAGAGATTATTCTCATTCCATTCAGCAACATTCCAAAGGTCGTTTTACCTAGTCCAAAGTGTCATTTTGAATGCTCTTCTCTGGGTGGGCAACACTACATCAACAAGGTCATTTTATCTTACTGATGTCATGTTTCCCACCCAAAGGAGAGTGTTGGGCTATGAGATGGTTCCACATGGAATTTGACTTGAGTATCGCAAATGTTGAAATGTTGAACCACTGAGATTTGGCGATAGATTTTTTGGTGGTGTGCCCAGATGGACGCAGGACACCCCTAGGCTGGCCTTGACCAACGTTGCACGAAGTAGGGATGAAATGAGGACGTTTTTTCAAAGCGGGACACGAAAGTGTCATTTCTAAAAATCTAGGAAGCAAAGCGTCTCAGAAGTGTCTACTATATATATATATATATATATATAGATATATAGATATATATATATATATTATATATATTGCATTAATATTCAAAACAAACATCCCAAATACCAAATTAGTTGTAGAAGACGTGAAAACATGCATAATTTTACATAAATCAAGATAGATATGGCATCCATGATTCCATTGTACATCAATGATTAATTATTTGAGCATCAACCATCTATATTCTACCAATCACAAAAATACATCAAATTTTCAAGCATATTATAAAACATAAAATATTTAAGCATATTATAAAAAATAAAACATAAAGCATATTATCTAGCAAGTGAGCAACTGTCAACATTAGTCATGTTCAAAATTCAAATAATAATGTTTACTAGGCCACTTGGCCACCACCAAGACAAAAAGGTTCAAATTCACAACAAGCCTACAAGTCTAATGATTAATCTATGACAAAAGTAGTAAATTGTGAATATATCTACTAATCTCTCCTCCTTCCACCACGAAGAATACGTGATGGTGGGCCTCCACGTGGTGGCAATGAAGAAGATAGTGCCTGTGGAAGTTGTGGCACTGAAACTGATAAAAACAAAGCCCCTGTTGTTGGTGTTGAACCATGGAACCTGGGAACCAAGGGACCAGATGGGGGTAGCATCTCAACTCAACCATCATCATCCTGAAATCACTCAAAAAATTCATACCAAAAAATACCACTAGTTAAAAAAATTAAAAACAAGAATTAGAGATATGCTTTATAAGCAAAATTGACATATTTGAATTCAATGGGCATACCACTTACTGACTAAATTTTGAAATTCATACAACAATGGACATACCTGATAAGAACATCCTCTAATTGCTCTAATCACAACACTCCATCCTCCAAATTGAGCTCCTCTGGATTCTTGTCCCAAACCTTAAGGTCTTTGTTAGTCTTTGCGTCAACACAGTAATGGGACAACAATCGCAAGTTGTAATGAACATAAACCAAGCTCTCTGCCCAGTCTAAACTCAACCTGTTCCTTTTAACATTGTGGATGAAAGCATAAGAGCTCCAACACCTCTCTGCAGAAAAAGTGTTTACCACCTGTGATAGCACCCGCAATGCCAAAGTCTGTTGAAGTGGAGTAGCACCTCTATGCATGTTCCACCACTCAAGAGAAGAAAAACTCTCTCGATCTCTAATTGCATGCATGCTCCCAAATGGAGCAGCGCTAAGCGTATAGTTACTCAACTGTTTCCGTACAATGGTAACCTCCTCCTCATCAGGTTGTAATTTTTCCAATGCAATCATATATTTTTCTACAACCTCTGGATCTAGTTGTGGTTTTCTCCTACTCCCCCCCCTAGGTGTTGGTGTTGAAAACCATGATGGATGATAGTTTTTAGGTGTCAAAACATATTCTAATGCATGCAATGGAACACTTAGCATTTCCCATCAGTTTTCCACCTCTACATGAATATAATTGTACAAGGTGATATCTCTAGGCTCAACAATGTCTTTAATCTGCCCCAACATGCTATCCATTTGCTCATACACCTCCCCAATTAGTGATCGATCTGAATCTACAAACTTTATCATGTAATAAATTGGTTTAGTGAATTGCAAAACATATTTAACCTGTGACCAAAAGAACATGTCAAGAATGGTGTCCTTGGCTACATTAGCACCATCTCTATCAGTGTTAATTTCCTCCCATGATTTAGAGTTCACCATATTAGTTAAAGCTTGTCTCACCTTCACTAGCCGCCAAAAGGTGAGGTAATAACTTGCAAAAATTGTTTTTGCAAGTTTAAGCAACTACAACTTGGAGTAAGTGCCATAGAACTAGTTTACCCTTGTATGCCTTGTGATAAATTTAATGAGTTGCTCCCCTCTTTGTAAAGCTCATTAATCCACCCACATTCTTTATGCTTCACAATATCATGTATCAAAAGATTCAATGTGTGCATCAAGCACCCTGACCAAAAGATGTGTGGATGAGTACGCTCAATAACTTTTCCTACTGCCTTACAATTTGCTGCATTATTTGTGATCACTTGAACCACATTATTCAGACCAACATCTTTGATTGACTGCAATAGGAGATCTGCAATGTTTTGGGAACTTGCACTAATGGAGGAGTCATGACATGTAGTAAATATTGCACCACTAGCAGAAACACCAAGAACATTTATCAAATGTTGGTTTCTAATATTTGTCCACCCATCTGATACAATGGATACCCCACAATCCACCCACTCATTTGTAAAACGCGTCAAAGCTCTTTGAACCTTTGCTTTTTCTCTTTCTAATTATATTATTCTAGCTTTCTCATAGTTGGGGGCCTTGTATCCTTTTGGGGCTTCATTGTGGCCTTTACCATTTTATGCCAATTGGGAGAGCGAAGCACATTGAATGGTACACCGCAAGCACAAAGAAATTGGACTATCTTTCCATCCACATCATCCCTCCCAACAGCATTCAGAAAATCCCCTATTTTTCTTTTACCTCCTAGGCTTGCAGAAGTACCATGAGGAGATGAGCTACCAAATCTAGAGGTTGCACTTGATTCAAACTGAGTTTTTTGTTTCTTTTTTTTTGTTGTGCAACCTCCTCTATTTGGATGTATTTTCTTCTTTGTTCAGCTGAAATGTTTGGGCAAATTTGTATCTCCACAGCACCCTTTTTATCATAACTGTCCATCACCCCACAAAGATGCCTCCACACACAGGTATATGAACCACTAAATGGTTTTCCTCCACGAAAACCATGAGGGCACAAAAATTTGTAACTTCCACCACCTTTTACCCCTTCAAGTTTGGTCACATAGTTCCACAAGGATGTCAATGCAGCTTTCCCCTCTAGTGCTTCAATGTTCCCTTCAGGTTCATCCCCTTCCTCTTCAAACCCTTCCTCCTCATCATACATTGAGTCACTCATATGGGGACCACTGTCCTCTTGTTCTTCTTCCCTTCTATTCCTACTCCCCTTTGCCATCATAAAAACCAAAAGTGGAATGATACATAGAAGCCAAAAGAACACCATCTTGGAATATGAATATAGGTGGTGGACAGCCTGCAATTAAATGAGCAAGAGGAAAGAATGGGAAAGAGTAGGAGAGGGAGGAGATAAATACAAAAAACAATGACAAAAAAATGAGGGAGTTTGGGGTTTGCACTTACCTCTTTAGCTCTTGTAGATAGAAGCCCTTTTTTACTCCTCCAAGCTCCTCCTCGTTCTCCTAGCTCCTCCTTCACTCCTCCAAGCTCTCCTCAAGTCTGTCCTCTCTTTCTCCTCTCTTTTCCTTTCTTCTCCAAGCTCTCAAAAAATGCAAGTGAGCAAATGAGAGGTGAAAGAACCTTTTAACCCCTTCATTCCCTACCCTAACCTAACCTGGACCCACCCCCAACCACTAGATAAAAATAAAAAATAAAAAATAAACGTTTTTGTGGGGCCGCATGGCAAAACCAGCGAGTTTCCCATGAAGTCAGTCGCAATCCATACGGATCTGGCCTTGAAACGCGGCTTTTTGGCCGAGTGATCCATCGCCTGAAACACGTCTAGGCAATTCCGAAATGCAGATCGGACCAAATGGTTCCCACAGGGCAGGAAGCGTCTTTTTTGGCGACAGATCCGTACGGGCCGCGTTTCAGGCGACAGATCCGTACGGGTCGCGTTTCGTGGTTTTGATCCGGGGGGGGGGGGCATTTCGTGCAACAGTGGCCTTGACATTGTTGGGCGTAGCTTTTTCTGGAGCCCAGATGACTAAATTTATCCTTCAAATGACAGGAAGGGATTGCACATCACTAACAAACCCCAACGCTTCAGTGTTATGGTGCCACATCACCCCTCTTGCCCTTATAAGGGTGATGTAGGGAACTTTCGTGATGATGTCATGGTTTTCGAGGCACTTTTGGAGGCATACTATGTTGAAATTGTAACTGGTGTCAGTCTTCATAATGTAATGTAATTTTATCATTGATGTATTTATCATATTCATTATTATTATTATTTTTGGCCAAAGTATGTTCTTCATGCTTAAAGAGTCAAAAAGAACTTACTATGAGTCAAAGAGAAATGTCTTTGAGTCGTGTCCCATTTGGACATTTATAAGAAAAGAAAAAATCGATTTTTGTGTTGAGTCATAAGTCCACCAAAATGTACAAGTCAACCTAGTCCTCCAAGAGCCACCTATTTGACCCTCCTAGACATCTATATATATAAGGCATTTCAACTCATTTAGGAAATCACCTAATCACACAACAAGTACATTTGAACCATGCAAAGGAGAACAAGGAGTAGAAACCAAAGGAAAGAGAAAGTCGAGCTAAAGGCAAGGATATTCCTTTTGTTGACCGAATTTCTGATGAGGACAAAATTATGTGAATAGGTCGAATTTTTCTATGCTACTGCAAGACTGCAATTTCATAAAGTTGACCAATTTGACTTATGTTGAATTTGACTTTGGAGATGACTTGGAGGATGGCTGAACTTGGGTTTTTAGTGGCAGTTTTGGATCTTGGTCTTGATCTTGGATATCTCATTTTGATTTGATTCTATAAGAGAAGGATTATTGGGTTTTCGCCATAGTGGGTTTTTTCCCTGCTTTGCAGCGTAATTTTGGTGTCTCTTGTCTCTTTATTTTCTTGGAAGATTGAACATTTGTATAATTGCTTGATGAAGAAGACATAAGAAACAATAAGAAGAAATCTAGCATTCACGAGTAATTATCAAGTTAAGAGGAATCCAGCCTAATCTACCCTATGCTTGGCCTCTCAACATGGTATCAGAGCTATGGTAAAGACAGGCGCACTATTGACGCTGCCCTAAGTAAGGATAATTCTGAAGGTCTAGTCTGCAAGAAGACCTAAGAAGCCAAGATCTGTGATTTGTATTCTCTCATTCAAGCAAGATTAGAAGGATGAATCTCTGAAGAATCCAAGCAAAGTTCTGGAACTAACCATCTGTACACTACAAAGGTCTGACACTTTGTAGTTAATACAAAATCTAAGGCACAAAGTGTTGAGAAATGTAACTAGTAACGGTCTTCATAATTGTATTTGAGTCATAATATAACGAATTTGTCAAAAGAACGAAAAAGGAAATTTATTGTAAAAGAAAATTCATTTATGAGCATGGGTTTCAAGCTATATTTATTTTATTTCTAGGTCAAAGCCTTCATTGAAGGCTTCTAGGGTTTGTGTCATAAGTCCTTGTCCATGTCATCAAGCAATAGACCCTTCTTGGGCTTTGCATGTCAAGAAAGAAAATTTATTTTGAAGTAAATGGGTCATACAATCCTCCTCCACCAACTCAGCCTCAAGTCCTTCAAGTCAACCTCAAAGAGTAGCTTCAAACTACTATATACACCCATGCATTCGACCTATTGAGAGGGAATACATATACATCTATTCGGTCTACAGTTTCTAAGGAAGACAAGGAGTGCGAAGAAGCTAGAAATGGAGGTCTTACACTTGCAAGAAAGAATGACACCATGCGAAGAAGAATGAGACTATAATTTTGCTCTTTCCTGCCACACATACGAATAATTATGAAGCTAAAGTGCGAAGGTAAAGGGCCGAGGATGCAGGACTGTGTTAGATGACCGAAGATTGCAGAAGAAGGAAGAAAGGGGCCGAAACCCTAGTTGACATGATGTTTTTCCTTGACTTGATATTTCAAAGTTTTACTTCTTCATGGGAGGTTGGCTTGGTGGATGGAGGAAAAAAAATTTCTTGGTCAAAAGGTCTAGGTTGTCTCATTTGACTTGATCCTTGAAGAAAAGAAGTTTATGGGTTTTTCCCTAACTGAGTGCCCACATCTGGTGTCCATTTGTCTTTGATGATCTTCGTGATTTGATAGTTTTTTTATGATAAAGAACATAATAATTATAAGCAGAAGAAGAATCTAATTAAAGAAGTGAATATCACAAGCGCCTATCAATTTAAGAGAAATCATTTTAATTAGCTTCCCTAAAGATCTCTCAACATGGTATCAGAGCTAAGGTCAGTGGAACAAGGTAGCTAGTAGATCACTTATGTGTTAAAAGAAAAGGGTTTCAAATCTACCTCTGAAGGTCGAGCCATCTAGAAGGAGGACCGAACTAATATAACACATTTATGGGCATGATACCTCCGCAATTAGGCCGTAGACCTAGGTGATTAGGGTCACAAACCTGAACTTGAAAGCCATAACAGTGAGATGAGCCAAGTAGCATTTTTGAAGATCTAAATAGCTAGGCTATAAGCCTAGACAAGGCCTAGATCTTTAAGAGAAAAAGCAAAAGTTTTGAGTATAGAATTAAGGGTCTGAATTTATCTCAGTTACAAAGGTTTTGTAGTTGCAGAGGTAACTGAATTATATATTAAGGACTAGTGAAAAGTTCACTTGTTGAAAGGACTATAGACTAAGTTTTATAAAGGCATTCTTAAACTCACTGGAAGGCTTGATTAGAAGTACAATCATCACTAAAAAGATACTTGTGTACATTTAGGGAAGCGTATAGCTCCATAAACCAGCGAATGGAGTATTTGAGGTCTAAAGAGACTTGTGCATACATAAATATGGAGGTCAGGACCTATAAGTGACAAAGAAGCCAATCTTTGTTGTGCAAGGCATTTTAGGCCTATCTTGAGCAGTCTACTATAATAGTGCATAGTCCATCGTTGAAGAAAGGAGGGCCTTGAGGAAGAAAGTAGTGTATAACAGTCAAAAGAGTTGACTTAGCACCTTGAAAGCTCTACCAAAGTCAAGAGAAAACATCTAATATTAAGACTAGCTTGGAGTTCTCATCTTACTCAAGTAAGGACTGACATTACTCTTTATGTTTTAGTCATCTAACAATATGTTTTCAGTTTGCTAGAAAAAACAACAAGCTCTATGGAACATCAATCCTTCATCATGAGGTATGTATAGAATGTTCAATTGTTAAGAGTCTAGCATGAAAGGGTTAGTTGCATGTATGATTTTAGGGTTGTCAATTCCTCATTGCATTGAAGATTGTTAATGACTAGGGTTTGAAAACCCTAGATAGTACATATGAAAGTCTCACCCTCATTCACTTGTTCCCTCTTAGAAACCCTATGTCATAATGTCTAGGGTATATGACAATCCTTGCAAAGAATGAAATTGAAAGATGTCTAGATTTCGTAACTCAAACCCCTAGGAATTCATTCACTAAAAGGTAATGGAAACCCTAGCTAATCATCACGCTATTATACTTGTATATTTTGGTTGTGCTTGTCAATAAATATTGCAGGTATATATTAAGAAAGGTGACTTGGTAAATCGAGTTGGATCCTTGGACACTAATAAAAGTTGACTCTTACGGAAATGGACCACAAAGATGATGTCATGATTTAGAGGGAGTCCTTCAATAAGGAAACCCTACAAGCTTTGTAAAAAGAGTAACTCAAGGTATGTTTAAGGCCACAAGATTTGTAGCTAATCTTCTTCATTAAAAGGTACGATCATTTTGAAATTTGCTTTGTATTACTAACTCTCTCATGTCTAGGGTTTTGAATCATAAAGATTCTTATTTAGGGTGGATAATATCTAGATTAAATCAACCCTTGCCATACTCTATCTTTTGTTTACTTTAGTGAAACCCTAACCTTTAGGGTTCACTATAAAAACCTTAACCTTTTTTATGTTTAGGGTTTGTTGATGTTATGATGAAACCCTAGCCTCTTAGGGTTTGTTGTTGATGTCTAGTTTATATGATGAAACCCTAGATTTTTAGGGTTTTATGAATTAGGGTTTATGACAAAACCCTTGTAATAGTTAATGAATGATCCTAGGAATGAAACCCTAGGTGTATATGCTTTCATATGATTGAATACTTAGCTTGGTCAAAATTGTTAAATATCTAACACTGAAGTTTTGATGTTTGTATCTAGGGTTTATGACAAAAACCCTAATAGAAATTAATATGCGGTTCTAGGGCATGATAATGAAACCCTAGATGTAAAATGCTTTCACTATGAAGAGTTTAGTTGCTAATATCTAAAGTTTAGCTTTGGTAGAGGAATCTAGGGTTTGTGACAAAACCCTAGCAGAGATCGTTGTGAAAGTCTAGGGCATGTAAGATGTAACCCCTATTGATTGTAAACCTAACTAGGTTTGGGTTTTGATATCTGAAGTCTAATTTATTATGCTCCCATTGTAATGATATGCTAACCCTATATTGTTAAAGTTGACTTTGTACTTGATTGAACTTCTTGTTGAAGATTTGCAGGTACATAATCTTCAAGATGTTGAAGATGCTTACCTACCTCATACTTGATGATGACTAGATGATGATGTTGAGCATGATGAAAAAAGGGAGTTGTAAGAATCTTGGTAACATTGAAGTACACATAGTTAATGACCTTGTTGCCAAGTGAGGATAGAAGAAATGATGTTCCGAAAAGTTGAAGTTTCTCCGATGATATGATGATACGAATACAAAAGCCTATGTGGCTGGAAGAAAGAGGTTTATGTTGGACTTGTCCCTTACTTGAGAAGAAAATTGGATAAAGAAAGAATATATCTCCCGAGTTGAGAGGGAGGGCATAATGTGAAGATCTTAAAGAAAGAATGAGATCGGAGAATGGCCAAAGCACTACAAATGATTATTCGTGATCGATGAAGTTGTAAACAAGACTTGGATGTGTTGGAAAGTGTTGAGGTTGAGTTTAGTGCTATTGAAGAAATTGACAAAGGAAGCTTTCGTCGATAAGTGTTCGGATAATATGATGACCTAAGCAGCATCAGAATAGTTGAAAACCCCGGAGTTTTGTGCTGGCATATAAGAACATATATATTGAAAGTTTACTAATTAGGGTTGTGATTGTACAGGTAGTTGTTGTGTGGATCTCTCCATAAGAAGTTTGAATATTTTAGAAGCATGCTCAGATTGGTGGATATTCTGTTTTGGTTGAGAGGGAGAGATGAAGTACCAAAAAACTGCCTGTATCATGGTACTTGGGAGGACATCCTGGCCTGGTTAATATTGAGATCTCAGTTGATGTCTAGATCCCAAAGGAAGGGTAACAGTTGGAGCTTTGGTTTATTGTTGATACCTGATCCTTGTAAGGGTTGGTGTCAGGGCATGGAGGCCTTGATGGTATCTATATCCTATTGGACGAATACCAGGGTTGTAGCTTGATGGTACCTATAGTGTTAAATGCCTAGATGACACCTTAGTCCCTATTGGAAGAATACCTTGGCAGTGAGGTTATCCCAAGATTGTGTATATTGTTCTACTCTTCTTAAGAACATTTCAAATTGAGGTCAACCTTGTACTAGTTGAACAATTATGAATACCTCCCTAGTTAAGAGGGAGCGTTGAGAAATATAACTAGTATCGGTCTTCATAATTGTATTTGAGTCATAATATAATGTATTTGTCAAAAAAAAGTAAAAACGAAATTTATTGTAAAAGAAAAATTAGGCTTTGGAAGGCTTCTAGGGTTTATGTCATAAGTCCTTATCCATGTCATCATGCAATGGACCCTTCTTGGGCTTTGCATGTCAAGAAAGAAAATTTATTTTGATGTAAATGGGTCATACAAACCTCCTCCACCAAGTCGGCCTCAAAGAGCAGCTTCAAACTACTATATATACCCACGCATTCGACCTATTGAGAGGGATACATATACATCTATTCAATCTGCGGTTTCTAAGGAAGACAAGGAGTGCAAAGAAGCTAGAAATGGAGGCCTTACACTTGCAAGAAAGAATGAGACTAGGTGAAGAAGAATGAGACTACAATTTTTCTCTTTCCTGCCACAAGTGTGAATAATTTTGAAGCTAAAGTGCAAGGTACAGGGTAGAGGGTGCAAGATTGTGTTGGATGACCAAAGATTGCAGAAGAAGGAAGAAAGGGACAGAAACCCTTGTTGACACGCTGTTTTTCCTTGACTTGATATTTGAAAGTTTGAACTCTTAATGGGAGGCCGGCTTGGTGGATGGAGAAAAATTTGTCTTGGTCAAAAGGTATAGGTTGTCTCATTTGACTTGATTCTTGAAGAAGAGAGGAAGTTTTTGGGTTTTCCCCTAGGAGAGGGGTTTTGGGTTTTCCGCTAGGAGAGGGGTTTTGCCCTAGCTGAGTGCCTACATCTGGTGTCCATTTGTCTTTGATGATCTTCATGATTTGGTAGTTGTTTGATGATACCTAAACCTATCAATTTAAGAGAAATCATTTTAATTAGCTACCCTAAGGATTTATCAACACAAAGTTCTTTGTGATATGAGAATCTCTGAAGGTTCCATGGTAACATTTCTCTATGACATCCAAGCTTACTGTGGCATCACACCTTTGAAATTCAAGATATCTATGATGACATCGAACTATACAAGGCATCCAAAACTTTCTGAGCAATCAAATGATGAATTTCTCTATGGAAAGGAATAAAATACGAATCATTTGTTTCTTTGTGAAAGGTCGAGATTACAATGCTATGGTGCGAAGTTTTGATAAATCTACAAATCTGAAGATTATTTCTCTATGAAAATTGTTGAAGAATCTAGGGCACAAGGTTAATGAGATTCTTCTTTACATGATAGCTATTAATGCTTAGCTTGTTAACATTAGTGTGCCTTCTTCTATTCATTAAATAGCTACCATAACAAAGAGACAAGTACACAATAAGTTGGCACTTTGCCAGGGCCAAAACCTCTCCCTTTTGGAGAGGAAAACCCGCATAAAATTCCTCTTATAGAGATTTTAATTGACGAAGACCAAGACCATGACCCTTGACTAACTGAGCCACTCCAAGACCAAGCTAACAATCCTCTTCTTCATATTGTTGAGATCAGCGTCGTCACTGCACCACTAAGACATCCATTATTGTTGCAACATCAATAAGATATTTATGAGAGCAAGACTGTTGCACCATATCTCTATCTTTACTTAGTTCTTTACTGCTTATAGAGATCATCATTATGTAGATGAGGTTTCTATGATGAGACATGTATATAAATATATACATGTGACTGTTGCATCGAAGTCTTCATGTTAATCCTTCATGCCTATGATGACACCTTGACATACATTGAGATCCTTCCTTTATGTTGAGACTGTGATCATCCTTGTTACCATGACTATGACAACATAGAGAACTTCATCGAGTATGTGACTGTATTCAGAGATTATCCTCGTCTTTGTCATGGTGTGCATACACTACTGTGATATTTATGTCGAGAGTGTGTACCCTTATAATTTGCATCCGAGAGCCGTAGACCCTTTCCTCAACCGAGATTCTATAATAAAGTCTTCCTCCGAGATTCTTATAACCTTTAACTTGATCGATATTTCTGAGAGGAATGCAAGGGTATTCATTGTGGTTATCATCATGACTGCACCTTGCTGCCTTTTCTGAAGCCACAGAGTAATGTGAGATTCTGTCTATGCTTTTGTGAAGTTTAGTTGAGTATGTATAGTTGTTTTATCTCTATAAATGAGCCGACATGAATGTGAATAGTTGTGTCACTTCTTCTGAGCCGAAGTGGCTTTTCTTTATATCGATTTTGTTGTCTGACTTAACTATTCTCTTCATCGTTTAGCTTATTGCCTTCTTCAAGAGTATTGTGCCTGTCTTGGAGGCCTAAACTAGACTCTAGGTTGACTCATATACATTACATAAATGCTCAAGAAGAGCTCTTTGACTCTTTGACTTTCCTAGACCTGTGGAATGAGCAAGAAACTCATTCTTATAATTCTCAAAAATAATATTTCTTTTATTTACAAGTACAAAGATCAAAATTACATGTATAAATACCGAACCTAGTTACATTTTCTTCAACACCCCCTCTTAACTAGGGAGGTATTTACAATGGTACTTGGTTATTCTCAATCTGAAGAATTTCTCATAAGAAGAGTCAAATTGATAACTTTTGTTATAGCATCATATTAATCAACATTGTTTCCACAGAAAGGCCTCGACTGACAACTCTATCTCTCATTAGATTAGAGCACACACAATGTTGGCGAGACCAATGACTATAGACACCTTCATCATTGTCTCTCAAGGTACATACCCACCCAAGTGTTCACTAAGTAGGACCTTCTAGGACTATTCTTATCTTCGGTTCCCAACACTTAAAGAATATCAGTCCTCTTGCCTACTCTTGTCTTGGATGCCATACACAACCTCAAAGAGCATTGGATAACAGATGATTACCCAATCCTCCATTCTTTCTTCCAAAGTGAAGACAAGAATGGTGTGTCTATCTCTCCCTCTCAACTGGGGAAGATATGCCCAAGTTTCCTCTAATCAGAAACTTGCCCAAGCTTCCTTTTAATCAAGAACTTGTCAAAGATCCCTCTTAGCTAAGGACTCTTCTATATATCAACGACTTCTTCTTCGTGAGTCCTTCAGTTGCTTGATCGACTTCTTTCCTTGATGTCATGAATTTTAGTTGAGCTTCTTCCTTGTAGGGCAACAGCCATCGATCACTTTCCTCCTTAGTTCGTCATGTCATTCCTTTCTTCATGGAAAGTGGCCTTCTTCATATCTGGAACCTTCGTCATATGACTACTTCCTTCTCATCATGCTTCTTCCATCCATCACATGAATGTTAGTTGTACTTGTAAGTAGCTCTGCATGAACTTATCCAGATATTATTCAAGAAACATATCATTAAATCAAATCGTACCTTACTAGATGGATCTTCATCATGACATCTTTAAGTACGTATCAGCATCCTACATACATGTTGACACATTTCCCAAAAATATCCATTGTCAAGGGTCTACATCTTTTCCATCAGAGTCTTCATATCTTTTCGGG
This sequence comes from Pinus taeda, assembly GCA_000404065.3. Taxonomy (NCBI): domain Eukaryota; kingdom Viridiplantae; phylum Streptophyta; class Pinopsida; order Pinales; family Pinaceae; genus Pinus; species Pinus taeda. The sequence goes on from APFE031230657.1 coordinate 303,825, forward strand.
GGATTTTCTAGTCAAATCTTCTTGATCTTTTTGGATGTTGATTGGCTTCATCAGGGTTGCATATCTCACGATCTCTTCCTTCCTTACACATTCCATTCTCGGGTGTCCTTTTAGAGTTTTCTAATCAGAATTATGTAATTGTGGTCAACCACCTCATATTTCTATGAGGACATATTATGTTGATTTCATCTGGGGTGACTTATGTCTTTTTGCATCCTTTCAGAGGAGTAGATCGTTTTCCTTCGATCATGCTTCTCCAGATAGAAGTATTGATCTGTAACCATATGACATGACATTATAAAACTTAAATACAAGTATACATACCTCATTTTACCTTTAGGTTGTCTAGGTTTATTTCAGCATCTTCCTTGATTGAAGGATCTTCAATTCCTTGAACTGCTCTTACGTCATCATATTATTATCCATGAACTCCACAGACTGGAGTTTCTATTGAAACACTTGCTTCAACCTTGGATCAATGAATCTACTAGTGAAGATTCTATCAGAGAATCTTGAGGATCTTTAAAGATCCCTATTCAGCAGATGTTTTCCTTTTGCATGATGAGCCTTCAAATGTTTGAGTTCTGCAAAGTTGTAGCCTACAACTTGCCTTCTTTCATAGAAACCCTAAGTTGTTGACTGAGGTAATCTTACTTATCCTTGTGAATCTAGTCACCCTCGTGATGATGTCACGAGATAATGTCACATCATACCTGATAATATATTGTAGTCACATTCTACGCATGATTTACGAGCCCAAAAAGAGACTTATAGAGAGAGACTACCTTAAAGCATTCTACTCTCTCTTACCATGGACTTCATTCAGATCCTTCCATCTTGCCCAGTGACATGAATTTTCTTATAATGTTCTACTAGGTTCCCTAATGTCTACCTTCATGAATTCAAAGGAGACCTTATTCAAGAGGACTAAGACCATCCTCCTCATTCTATGCAAGGACCTTTATCATGAGGACTATGACTATCCTCCAATATTTCTATTTTCTTGCACATCAAAGTCATTAAACCAAAAAAAAAAACATGAAAGATACTTGCTTGGCATGTGAAGAGGAGATCTTTCACCTTGATGCTCCCTTTGCTTGAGCTGCCCATCATGTACCACTAGTATCCTTTTACCAAAACTTCTTTGGAGACCTTCTAGCATTATGACTTTTGTGATCTTGTCATCACCAAAACTGCTTTATGATCTTGAGATCATCTTGATTCCCAATTCTTCTTCAAGGTGTTTTTGACTCCTATATTTGACATGCTAGTGATACTGCCATCCCACACGTGGACCTTAATATACTCAGCATCAGCAAATTCATGCTCTGATCCAAGCATCATGCTATTGAGATCATGTTTATAGACCAGATTCGAAACTATTGCAAGTATATTGATACTGTACCGAGACAGTGACGTCCATGAGTGTTGTTCATTCGAATTGTCTTTGTTGTGAGCCCAAACTTGTCACCAAATTCATCACTCTGTTTTTATTCAGATATGTATTGGGGACCTGCCTTTTGATCTATCGAGATCACAACTGTCTCTTCATAGTTTTTACTGAGATCATAACATATGCATCTTGACCGAGAATGTAAGTCACATTTATCATGATTGCACAGAAATCTTTGCCGAGGATGTGACTGCAATCACCGAACCTGCCTTCTTTTCCTGAGTTTCTGAGCACCAACAATACTTTGTTTGCTGGGATTACAATTTATGCTGAGACAGAAATGTCTCCTTGTATCGAGGACTTGTATGGAATTATTCAAATAATTGCATTTTACCTGAGATCCTTAATAACTAAGCATCATAAGTAGAATTGGGATCACCATGATTCTTTCCATCGAAACGAAGTGGTGCTGTACGATATTTGAGACGGTCATTCTTATGCCAAGAGATTACCGAGACAGAGATGTGTCAAGACTTGTTAGTGTATCTCTCCATCATGAGCATGTAGTGACATGACTGCGATTATGAGACAGTGATTGTATTGATGCCAAGACAGTACAGAAATCATAAGAGTGTCGGGACTGGGTATTCTCCTCTTTGACTGAAACAGAGTATCCACCGAGTTCATATGCTGAGGTATTATACTTTGCTGTGCTCATCAAGACTGATGAAGAGTTCGAATATGTCACTGTTCTGTGCCACTGAGAGCCTGTACCATCCGATTAGAGCAATCCGAAGTTTTGTTTGTAGATTTCTTGTTGTAGGCTTGTTCTTTCCATGTCTCTTTTCTGCCCTTCCTTCGACTGTAACCATAGCTCTGATACCATGTTGAAGAATCTAGGGCACAGGGTTAATGAGATTCTTCTTTACATGATAACTATTAATGCTTAGCTTGTTAAAATTAGTGTGTCTTCTTTTATTCATTAAATAGCTACCATAACAAAGAGACAAGAAGACAATAAATTGGCATTCTGCCAGGGCCAAAACCTCTCCCTTTTGAAGAGGAAAACCTGCATAAAATTCTTCTTATAGAGATTCCAATTGACGAACACCAAGACCATGACCCTTGACTAACTAAGCCACTCCAAAACCAAGCCAACAATCCTCTTCTTCATACTGCTGAGATCGTCGTCGTCACTGCACCACAGAGACATCCATTACTGCTGCAACATCACTGAGATATTCATGAGAGCAAGACTGCTGCACCATATCTCTATCTTTAGTTAGTTCTCTACTGCTTACCAAGATCATCATTATGTAGATGAGGTTTCTATGATGAGACATGTATATAGATATATACATGTGACTGCTGCATCGAAGTCCTCATGTTAATCCTTCATGCCTATGATGACACCTTGATGTACATTGAGATCCTTCCTTTATGTTGAGACTGTGATCATCCTTGTTACCATGACTATGACTGCATAGAGAACTTCATCAAGTATGTGACTGTGTTCAGAGATTATCCTCGTCTTTGTCATGCCGTGCATACACTACTGTGATATTTATGCCGAGAGTGTGTACTCTTATAATCTACATCCGAGAACCATAGACCCTTTCCTCAACCGAGATTATATAATAAAGTCTTACCCGAGATTCTTGTAACCTTTAACTTGATCGAGATTTCTGAGAGGAATGCGAGGGTATTCACTGTGGTTATCATCATGACTGCACCTTGTTGCCTTTTCCGAAGCCACAGAGTAATGCAAGATTCTGTCTGTGCTTTTGCAAAGTTTAGTTGAGTATTTATAGTTGTTCTGTCTCTATAAATGAGCCCACATATATGTGAACTGTTGTGTCACTTCATCTGAGCCGATGTGGCTTTTCTTCATATCGATTTTGCTGGCCGACTTAACTGTTCTCTTCATCGTTTAACTTGCTGCCTTCTTCACGAGGATTGTGCTTGTCTTGGAGGGCTGAACTAGACTCTAGGTTGACTCATATACATTACATAAATGCTCAAGAAGAGTTCTTTGACTCTTTGACTTTCCTAGACCTATGGAATGAGCAAGAAACTCATTCTTATAATTCTCAAAAATAATATTTTTTTTGCTTTACAAGTACAAAGATCAAAATTACATGTATAAATACTGTACCTAGTTACATTTTCTTCAACAAATACTACAAATATATCTAAGTCTGTAAAATAACCAGAAAAGGAATATAGTATTGTCCCTTACTTGAGATCCTTGCTGATGTAGTAAGGTTCTATATAAATATGATTGTATAAAGAAGACATTCATCTTCTCTGAAGAAGAACTCATGTATGCAATGTATGAATTATCCATCTCTGAAATCTACAAAGTACACAAGCAAGATAGGAAGGTCAATGTATAGTAGGATAAAAGGCTTTTGTATCCCCTTGCCTTGGCTGAGTGCCTACATCTGGTGTCCCATTTGTCTTTGATGATCTTCATGATTTTGATAGTTGTTTGATGATAAAGAACATAATAATGATAAGCAGAAGAAGAATCTAATTAAAGAAGTAAGTGAACATCACAAGCATCTATCAAGTTAAGAGAAATCATTTTAATTAGCTGCCCTAAGGATTTCTCAACACAAAGTTCTATGTGATATGAGAATCTCTGAAGGTTCTATGGTAATATTTCTCTATGACATCTAAGCTTCCTGTAGCATCACTTCTCTGAAATTCAAGACATCTATGATGACATCGAACTATACAAGGCATCTGAAACTTTCTGAGCAGTCAAATGATGCATTTCTCTATGGAAAGGAATAAAATCTGAATCATTTGCTTCTTTTTGAAAGGTCAAGTTTACAACACTATGGTGTGAAGTTTTGAGAAATCTACAAATCTGAAGATTATTTCTCTGTGAAAACTACAAATATATCTAAGTTTGTAAAATAACCAGAAAAGGAATATAGTATTGTCCCTTACTTAAGATCCTTGTTGATGTAATAAGGTTCTATATAGGATGATTGTATAAAGAAGACATTCATCTTCTCTGAAGAAGAACTCTTGTATGCAATGTATGAATTATCCATCTCTGAAATCTACAAAGTACATAAGCAAGATAGGAAGGTCAATGTATAGTAGGATAAAAAGACATTTGTATCAACTTTCTAAAGCAAGAAGCGAAGGTTGAAGTACAATCCTAGTCTCAGTAATCCGAATTTCTCCATGGTACTATAATTCTATGACATCCGACATAACTGTGGCGCTACATATCTGAGGTATTCGAGCTATTTGTGACATGATATATCCAAGGCATCCAAACTACAATTTTATGCAAGATCCTATGGTTATATTTCTTCTATGGATATGCGAATTGATGAGACACCTCATTTCAGTGGCATATGACATCTTATAGTCAAAACAATCCTGTGGACAAACATGAGGAAGAGTACTTATGTTTAAAATCCAAACTGTGGAGAAGAACAAGAATTTCACTTCAGATAAATGATGATGATCAATTGACAATTTGCAAAGTCTCTATGACATAGGACATCTGAGTTCTCTCTGTGGCACAAGTTTGTGAAATAGCCTTGATATTCTTCCTATACATAAAAGAAAGATGAATTACATCAATGAAGTTGACTTGTCTATGAAGTCTGAAAGGAGTCTGAAGTTTATGCAGAGATTGAGTCTCCTTTAGAGACTATGTTTGTGCAAACTTTGTGAGCCAAGACATATCTGTGGTTCAATGGCTAAAAGTCTAAGGTATTTCTGTTGGAGGAAGATGTTGAAGAAAAGACAATTTACCCCTGCTGCAAAAGGACCGGATCCCTGTGACAAAAACACTGAAAGGTTGGACAGATAAGGTTGAAAGAGGTAAGTATAATTTTTTATTTTGCAACCAGTGACCTGTGATATCAAGTTTCTAAGTCATGATCAAGGTAATGATTTTATGATCCTTTGAAAGTGACCTATTATAAAGGAGTTTGTATAGATATATTAGAGATCGTTGGTATAGTATTTGAAGTTTCTCCTTGCATATGAAGACTAGGTTGTTGTGATCAATGAATGAAATGAACTCCATCTCATAGAAGGCTTGTCAATAGCATTTCTAGGGCTTTGCAACTAACCCATTAGTATGCTAGTAGAATTTGCAATTCTTAAATGGCAGATCTTAAAGACTTTGGAGAATCTAGGGTTTGTAAACACTAGCAAAGGTTTGAATTAGAAAATCCTAGGAACAAAACCTTAAGTTCTAACTAATCATTTTCATTGTAAAACGAAGATCTAGCTCTTGAAGATGACAGAAATGACATCATGCTACTGTGAGGATAAGGTTGGTGAACAGGTCCAAGATTAAGAGGGAGCTAACCTTCCTCAAAAAGATAAGTACTCTACGTCTCCTTTCTTTGATTACAACTGTTGCTATTTTGTCTATGCACTTTTCTTTTTGTTCTTTCATAGCCTTCTAATAAAGTTTACAGGTCAAAGCAAAAACTAACTAAGCTTTATTTGCAGATGGAAGAATTGGAAGAACATCACAAAGCACGAAGATTATTTTGAATCTCAATAGACATAAATGATGAAGGAGAAAGCAGTTTGAAGTATGTATCAAAGAAGTCAATTTGATGGTAGCATGAAAGCAAGACTTAATAAAAGAAGTTCACTTACCTCAGAGGGAACTGTAAGATCTTGGATGGATACAATACTACTTAATGTTTGGCAGAAAACCCAGAAAAGCTAGTGATCAAAATTCTCAGAAGGACAGATGACAGAACTATGGCAAAAAGTTGAAGAATTATGATATTGCTGTACCGGCCACTGATTGGTTCCCTGAAATATTCGATTCAAGAACGCATCGATTAGGTTGCCAGTACTGATGTTGATAAAGATACTACTAATGGTTGGGAACTGGTATGATTTCTTGGAAGAGCATGAAGCATAAATCTGTTGCAATGTGAAGCGAGATGTAAAGGCTTCTACAATCAGCTGTGAAGAAGTTTGGCTCCATAAGGTGTTTGATGAACTTGATGACATGTTGGATTTGATTATGATATTGATCAAAGTTGCATGAAGATTGTCAGAGAACCAGGAAGGTCAAAGTGCTTTATAATTCGAGAATGTGATGCAGATAGGAGTCAAGAAGCTACAACAAATATCCAAAAAAGAACAGGTAGTTGATGTAAAGGAAGTATTGTTGAGAATTCAATAGGGCAATGTATATGTTAATTCTCTTAACTTGATAACTGTTTGTGTTACCTTTTTACTTATTAGCTTTGATCTTACTTATTCCAATATGAAATACATCAAACAACTACCCAAACAGTAAGAACAATGACAGTATATATACTGCAAGCCAGGGCCAAAACCCTTACTTTTGAGGGGAAAACCCAAAAATCTCTTCTTATCTTTCAAATCTTTTAATTGACAAATACCATGACCTAGACTCAGACAAATACCCTCCAAGATCAAGTCTTCCTCGGCCTCCTGCTGAAATATCTTCGGCCTCCCAGTAGATCCGAAATTTTTGCTCCCCAGCAACTGCTGCAACTGTTGTTGCTTCTCTAGGAGACTTCGATCTCCTTCTAACTATCTTCCCCTTGACCTTGCTTGCCTTGTCTTAGGGCCAATTAGATGCCCTAGAATACCTTCCCTAGCCTTACTTCTTGTTGAAGAAAGTGTAACTAAGTTCAGTCTTCATAAATGTAATTTTGACATTTGTATTTATTCAAGAAAAGAGAAATTATTTTTATATTATTTGTCAATGAGTTTCTTGCTCATTGAAGTAGGTCAAGCACATGTTTAAGTGTTTCTAGGAAGTCAGAAGGTCAATATATTTATGTAAGACCCTTAGAGGGCATGTTACACTATGTATAAAAATTGTATAAGGTCAAAGGAATACCTCCAAGGCAAGTGCAAGTCCTCTCCATACAGCAACATCCTCCAAAAGAAGCTAAGCGATGAAAATAATGAAGAAACAGTCAAGTCGGCCTAAAGGAGGGGCAGTCATCTATACATAGAGGTTGTCCAGTCCCTCTCAACATCCAACAAGCAAGCTCTAAAATCAGCGAAGGTAGAAGCCCAGAAAAGTGAAGGAAAAGCAAGTCTAAGGGTCTCCAAGACAAGCGAAGAAAGGAGGAAGAAGACTGAAGTGAATAGGATTGTTTATAGGGCAGAATACAGTCACACGTGCGAGATAAAAGAGGTCAAGTCTACGGGTATGACAGCAGTGACAAAACAGTCCATGAAATAGTGTTGTTTGGGCTAGAAACTAAGCCTACAAGGCCTCCCAAGTCAAGCGAAGAAGCCTATCTCTCTAGTGAAGGAAAAAGGACCCTAATTCTCTAGGGTTCCTACTACGCGTGACAAAAATAGGGTTGTTGTTCAGTTACATCAGTTTCCATACCTATCTCAAGAAGAATCTCGTTGGATCAAGGGAAGGGTGTCTCCTTAAGCAGAGAACATCTCTAAGAGAAGAAGAAGCATATCTCATCAAGCAGCTCACATAAGCAAGGTCTATCTCTAAACAAGCAGCAAAGAAGGAGGACGAAGTGTTGGGGAGAAAAGTGTCGGAAGGAGGGAGTCTATGTGCCGGGGATTAAAGTGCAGCATAGAGGAAGGACTTGACTTGTGCTTGGAGGACATCCTAGTCAAGGGTCTAGGGTTTGGCACTGATCAATAAGAAGCTTCAATAAGAGAAACTTACCAAAGGGTTTTCCTCTCTAAGAGAGAAACGTTTTGGCCTTAGCAGAGAGCCAACATCCGTGTTCCTGTCTTTATGGTTTTGGTAGCAATTTGATGAAACACGCATACTAATAAGAAGAAGATCAAGCTAGGATAATTGTAAAAGTGCTTCACAAATTGTTATCAAGAAAGAGAAGAATCCTACTATACATCATTGCCCTTGATTCTTCAACACTTCTTTCTTGCTTCAAAAATCAAACCTCGGACTAGCCCAACACAGAAATCCTAACTTCGCACTTCGAGAAGAATGTAGAGAGACCCAAACACTTTGACTTTCTTCTTCCTTTTCTTCTTCGTACTTCCTTCTTCAACCTCTTCCTTCTGCCTTCTTCGCATAAGAGATGAGTGAATGAATGATCCAAATGGAGGACGATATCCTCTTATATATAGGCTTCTTCAAGGGTGGATGTGGCTCTTCATGTAGGCCGACTTGATCTTGGAGGTATTTTGACACTTTCAAGACAAAATAATTTTTCTTTTACAATTTACAATGTGCCCATAGGGTCTTCCATATATGACAATGACTCTTATACCTAGGTCAACCCTAGAAGCACTTAATGGGTGCTTGTCCTATAAAATAAAAGAACTTGAGCATAAAACCCATGCTTCAATAATAATAATAATAATTTCTTTTTCATTTTACATTTACAAGAATACATTTCATACTAATGAAGACCGAACCTAGTTACACATTTTTCAACACTCCCTCTTAACTAGGGAGGTATTCATTAGAGGTACATGGTCATTCTCAATCTAAAGACATCTCATAAGAAGAGTCAGATTGGTAACCCATCTGTCTAGCATCATAACAACCAGCATTTGTCATATAGCAAGGCCTTGACAAACAGCTTTATCTCTCCACAAGATCAGAGCACAATGCTAGCGAGACCAATGATGTTAGACACCATCATCATTGTCTCTCCAAGGTACATACCCCACCCGAGTGTTCACAGAGTATGACCTCCCATTGGACTATTCTTATCTTGGGTAGCTAATCCTCAAAGAATATCAGTCCATGACTACTCTTATCTTGAATGCCCTACCACATTCTCAAAGAGTATCGAATGCCAGATGGTTACCCAATCCTCCATTCTTTCTTCCCAAGTGAAGACAAGAATGTTGTGTCTATCTCTCCCTCTCCCTCTCAATACGGGAGGACAAATCCACCAAACCAAGCTTGTCCCTTAAGTATACAAGCTTCTTGTTTGGAAGTGATTTCGTCAATATGTCAGCTACCTACTCATCAGTGGAGATATATTGTAGTTGCACCACACCATTTTGTACTAGCTCTCCTATATAGTGATACTTGTTGTTGATATGCTTTGTCTTCCCATGAAATACTGAGTCCTCAGACAAACGAATACAACTGGTGTTATCACAATGTATCATTATAGGGTTCATCGGTCCTTCAAATAAGTCAGATAATAGATCCTTAACCAAACTACTTCTCGGCTAACTTCGCATACTACAACATATCTAGTTTCAACACTACTCAAAGCAATGGTGTTTTGTTTTCTGCTCATCCATGAGACCATAGATGATCCCAAACTAAAACATCCTCCTGTAATGCTTCTTCCATCCTATTCACTGCCTCCATGGTCGAAATCTGTATAACCAGTTAATTGAACATCATTCCTTGTATCATATTTCATGCAGTAGTTGATGGTTCCTTGTAGAAATCTCTGAGTATGTTTTGCTGTTATCCAATGATCATGCTTCGGCTCCACTTGGAATTGACTAAGTACAATTACTGCAAAACATATGTTTGGTCGAGTATTCACCAAGTACGTCAATGAGCCAATCAATTGTCTATACCTAGAGGGATCCACAGGGCTTGATTTTGAACTTCTTAGTCTTTTCAAATTTGTGATCATCAGAGTGGTCATGGTTTTACAATCCATCATGTCAAACTTCTTTAGTATCTCTATCACATACTTTCCTTGACCTAAATAGACTTCATTAGGTTCCTGCGAGACTTCTAGTCCCAGATAGTAATGCATCAGCCCAAGATCCTTCATGTCAAATTCTGTTGCCAATTGCTTGTTACATTCTTCAATTCGACCTTCTACACCTATCAAGAGAAGATCATCTACATACAGAAGAATAATTACAGGTTCATTGTTTACAACCTTAATATAGAGGTTTGAGTCAATGGAACTTTTCGTGAAGCCTAATCTTTGTAGGTATGTATCCATCCTAGCATACCATGCCCTCGGTGCTTGCTTGAGGCCATATATGCTTTCTTCAATCTGCAAACATGTGCCTTTCTATCTTTGATTTCGAATCCCAAGGGTTGTTCTATGTTGACTTTTTCATCTATAGTGCCATTTAAAACGCAGTCTCATCATCCATTTGGTGGATGTTCCATCCCATCGATGCTGCCAGAGAGACTAGTGATCAAATCGTTGTATATCTTGCTATTGGAGCAAATGTTTCTTCATAGTTGATGCCTTCTAGTTGAGAGAATCCTCTTGACACAAATATTGCTTTATACTTATCTATACTTCCATCCGTTACATGCTTGATCTTATAGATCCATTTGGAAGTAACTACAGATTTGTTTTTAGGCCTAGGTACAATCTCCCAGACTCCATTCTTCATTATAGATTGGTATTCTTCATTCATGGCATCTTTCCATTCTTGATGTTCTACAGCCTCTTCAAAGGTGGATGGTTCTGCTTCTATTAATTTAGTCATGTATGCAGCATACCCAGAATATCTCTTAGGCCTTTTACTTTCTCTGAATGATCCTTGAGTTGCCCTATGACCTTCTGCATCAAGTAGTGTAGACTTCAACCAATCAGGTCTTTTCCTTGTTTCTTGAATGACCACGGGTTGAATAGGTTCACTAGGTCCTTCTTCCTCATGGTGAAATCCTTCTCCTTCCTTGTCAACTTATTCCTCAAATATAGGAAGTTCTTTGTCATCAAAATCTATAGAAAGTTCTTTTGATTTCTTGAATGCTATGCTCTCGTCAAATATGACATCACGATTGACTTCAATGTGATGTCCATCTTTCATATAGATTCTATAGGCTTTCGATGAGTTACTATACTTAACAAATATACCTTTCGCACTGAAAGGATCCAACTTCTTTCTTTTGTCCTTTGGTATATGAATATAAACAGGAAATCCAAAGATTCGGAGATGATCGACAAATGGCTTCTTCCCAGTGAACACTTCTTCCAAAGTCTTGTTGTTTAGAGATCTGTGAAGACATCAATTTTGTATGTGGATTGTTGTCTTTGTTGCCTCACCCCACAGAAACTTAGGTAGATCTTGATCGTATATCATCGCTTTTACACTTTCTTCAATGGATTTGTTCTTTCTTTCTACAACTCCATTTTGTTCGAGATTGTATAGAACTATCAGCTCCCTCTTAATCCCAGATTCCTTACTGAATGCTTTAATCTCTTTGGATGTATATTCTCCTCCATTAGCAGATCTTAGTATCTTGATTCTTCTTTCTATAAGGTTCTCCACTTCGGCTTTGAATTCTTGAAATTTAGTAAATGCTTCATCCTTGGCTTTCATTAAGTAAACCCAGGTCTTTCTTGAGTGATAATCTATGAATGTGACATAATAAAGATGTCCTCCAAGTGATTTTGGAGTCATAGGGCCACACACATTAGAGTGAATGAGATCCAAGATTTCTTTTGACCGTGAAGCACTGCCTCCAAATGGTTTCTTGGTATTCTTGCCCAATGCACATCCTTTGCAGATATCTTCATGGTCTTCCTTTAGATTTGGTATTCCATCTACTATGGAATTTGGAGTTGGAAGGATTTTGAAATGTAGATGACCAAACCTACAGTGCCAAAGTTCTCATGGACTAATCTCAGTGTGAACTAGGGCATGGTTTACGGGAGATATTAATTTGTAGAGCCTTCCTTCTCGGATACCAATCACTTTTGATTGTTCTATGCTTGAGCCTTTTGCCCATACAACTACTTTACTATCAATGAAGGCTACTCTATCTCCTTTATCTTCTAAGCTTGAAATAGAAAGTAGATTTTTGTGCAAACCTGGAACAAACAGAATTTTGTTGAGGTGGATGTTGCTTCCATCTTCGAGCCTTATAGATGATGATCCAATGCCTTTCACTGAATAGCTTTTGTTATCTCCCAATTCCACAGAGTATGTGGATTTTCCTTTTGTCAAGGTCTTCAACTGGTGTGAGTGACCCATCATGTGCCTTGATGCACCACTATCAATCACCCATATGTCTTCAGTTTGGAATGTCCCAGAGAGAGCTGAGAAGAGTCCTTCATCCCTTTCTTTGAGTGATACCTTCATTGAAGAGATTATGAGACTCCATACTTCTTTGGTACCTTTCTTGAGATGGCTTGCAATCCTTTTAATGGCCTTCTTCATTGTAAAGGAGATCTTCATGATGCCCTTAAAGAACCAAAGCTCCAATACCATGTTGAGAATTCAATAGGGAAATGTATATGTTAATTCTCTTAACTTGATAACTATTTGTGTTACCTTTTTACTTATTAGTTTGATCTTACTTATTCCAATATGCAATACATCGAACAGCTACCAAAATAGTAAGAACAATGACACAGTATATAGGCTGCAAGCCAAGGCCAAAACTCCTCTTGAGGGGAAAACCCGAAAGTCTCTTCTTATCTTTCAAATCTTTTAATTGACGAATACCATGACCTAGACTTAGAATACCCTCCAAGATCAAGTCTTCCTTCGACCTCCCAGTAGATCTGAAATTCTGCTCCCCACTAATTGCTGCAACTGTTGTTGCTTCTCTAGGAGACTTCGATCTCCTTCTAGCTATCTTCCCCTTGACCTCGCTTGCCTTGTCTCGAGTTCTAGGGCTAATGAGATGCCTTAGAATACCTTTGCTTTCCTTCTTTCTTGCTTCAAAAATTGAACCTCAGACTAGCCCAGCGCAAAAACCCTAACTTCGCACTTCCAGAAAAATGTAGAGAGACCCAAACACTTCGACTTTCCTCTTACTTCTCTTCTTCGTACTTCTTCAACCTCTTCCTTTTGCCTTCTTCGCATAAGAGATGAGTGAATGAATGATCCAAATGGAGGACGAGCTCCTCTTATATATAGGCTTCTTCAAGGGTGGACGTGGCTCTTCATGTAGGCCTACTTGACTGCTCATTAGGCCGACTTGAACTTGGAGGTATTTTGACACTTTCAAGGCAAAATAAATTTTCTTTTACAATTTACAATATGCCCATAGGGTCTTCCATTTATGACAATTACTCTTATACCTAGGACAAACCCTAAAAGCACTCAATGGGTGCTTGACCTATAAAATAAAAGAACTTGAGCATGAAACCCATGCTTCAATAATAATAATAATAATTTATTTTTCATTTTACATTTACAAGAATACATTTCACACTAATGAAGACCGAACCTAGTTACAAATTTTTCAACAAGTATGAGTACTTTTGACACAGGCTTGGGTTTGTAGTTATCTCCTTCCCATTTGAGAGGGAGTGAGGATCTCCTCCCTGGTTGAGAGGGAGTGAGGATGGACACCGTGTTCTCCATGTGTAACGTACTATGGCCAAGACTAATGGCCATAAGCCTAGTGCATGAACACTGGTAGGGAGAATGGTGGATTAGATAAGCATCAGGGACCGACATTCTTGAAGATTTGTAAATTGACCAGGACTAACCGTTGTAAGTAAAGTACATTGGTCTAAGATAAGAATGGTACTGAGGACCAACATTTCCTTGTGTCAAGTGTTGTAACAATGGATTAGGAAATGGTCCTTTGAGGACATACCTTGGTGAACACCCAAGTGGGGTATGTGCCTCGAAGAGGCAGTGTTGTCCAAATTTATGCCTCCCAACATTGTGCTATGATCTAATGGAGAGATAGAGCCTTGTCAAGGCCTTGGTAGTTTGACAATGTTGGTAATGATGGCGTTATCATCATTGATGCTTATCAATCTAGATCCTTTCTTATATGAATATTTCAACTTGAGAATATCTTGTTGAGTCATTATGAATGCCTCCCTAGTTAAGAGGGAGTGTTGAAATTGTAACTAGAGTCGGTCTTCATAATGTAACGTAAATTTATCATTGATGTATTTATAATATTCATTATTATTAGCCGCGACGGTTAGCTCGATTGTTCAAGGTCCCATTGTTAAAGCACCTTTCCATTGGGAGTTCACGAGTTCAATTCTCCTTTACACCCTTGGGGTTAGGCTTGGATTAGTTTGGTCGGGGGTGTGGTCTCTTGGAGTGAACCTACCTTGATTTGCCACGCGCAGTAAAAAAAATCATATTCATTATTATTATAATTATTTGTTAAAGCATGTTCTTCATCCTTATGAAGTCAAAAAGAGTCGAAAAAAAATTATTATGAGTTAAAGAAAAATGTATTTGAGTCATGTTCCATTTGGAAATTTATACAAAAAGAAAAAATGGATTTTTGTGTTGAGTCATAAGTCCACCAAATGTACAAGTCGACCCAGTCCTCCAAGAGCCATCGATTTGACCCTCTTGGACAGTCGTATATAAGAGGCAGATCGACTCATTGGGATATCATTCAATCAGACAACAAGAAGTACATCTGAACCATGCAAAGGAGAATAAGGAGCATAAATCAAAGGAGAGAGAGTCGAGCTAAAGACAAGAAGAATATTCCTTTTGTTGACCAAATTCCTGATGAGGATAGAATTCTGTGAATATGCCGAATTTTTTGTGCTACTGCAGGCCCAAAATTTCAAGGGCCAAAATTTTAGGAAGTTGATCAATTTGACTTATGTTGACTTTGACTATGGAGACTGTGTTGAGAAATCTAGGGCATTAGCATTAGGTGATTTTTCTTTCATTAGTGACTTCTTGTGAATGCTTTTTACTTCTTTAGATTATGATCTTCTTCTTGTTAGATTATTAGTGCTCTTCTTCATCAAACAGTAACCAATGCATGAACATAAATAGACAAGAGACACAACATGTAGGATATGAGCCAGGGCCAAAACCTCTCACTCTTTGAGAGGAAAACCCACACAAATTCTTTGTTATAGAGATTCCAATTGACGAATACCAAGACCAAGACCCCTAACCTAGTAGCCACTCCACGACTAAGACACGCGTTCTCTAGTCAATCCTCCTCTTCCATTCATCATTGCCTTGATACCGAGATCTTCATCACTATCTTGACAACACTATCTCCGTTACCGAGACCACATCACTAAGATGATACCTCATTACAATAGTATCACCAACACACTGTGGTTCCAACAAACTGTTATGTCACTAATACTGCTTCTCTGCACTTGATGTGACACCTAGTGAGACTCTTCACTATAAGGTAGTATCTCGTTGTCCCTTCATCTTCCTTCAGAGATTTAACCAAACTTCTTAATTGTAATCACATCCGAATATGTCTTGTTGCCATTGTGAACCGAGCTTCAGAGAGATCTGAACTATGGAGATCCAAACTGTGTTACCCTAGGCAATGTTTTGTTGGCCTTTCAAGACTTCTTGTTGTCACTGTGATCTGAACTTAAGAGGGATCTGAAGTCCCTACCCAATCTCCATTTTGTGCCTTAGACCGAGCTCCTTTTTCTCACATCCAAACTCTGTAATCACTCTGTGAAATCTCAAATATATCTGAAATCTTGCACTGTCATAATGAGAAGAGCCTAGCCTCATATATATAGTAATTCATCCATATAATTTAACCGACATGAACATTTGAATGGGTGTGTCTCGTTAATGTGAGCCAACATGAGTTTCTTCATACATCTTGAGGCCGTAATAAGAAGAGGGGACAGTGTGCTTGTCGTTGGAGGGCTATATATACTTATATACAATTGACACATGCCCAAGAAGGGCTTCTTCATACATGACATTGACTCTTTGACTAATGATAAATCCTAAGACTCTCAATGGGAGCCAACTAGGTAAAAACTCTTGCTCATGAAACCCGTGAAGCAAGGCATTACAAGAATATCTTTTTTACTTCTTTTCATCATTTACAAAGATCATAATTATATGTCATTATGAAAACCGAACCTAGTTACACTTTACAACACTCCCCCTTAACTAAGGAGGTATTCATAATGGTACTTGGTCATTCTCAATCTGAAGAATTTCTCATAAGAAGATTTAGATTGGTAACACATATGTCTAGCATCATATCAACCAGCATTGTCATATAGCAAGGCCTTGACTAACAACTCTATCCACGTGATCATAGCACAATGCTGGCAAGACCAATGATTTATAGACACCATAATCATTGTCTCTCAAGGTACATACTCCACCTGGGTGTTCACAGAGTATGACCTTCTTTGGACTATTCTTATCTTGGGTAGCTAGTCCTTAAAGAATATCGATCCATTACGACTACTCTTATCTTGGATGCTCTATCTCATCCTTAAAGAGTATCGGATGTGAGGTGATTACCCAATCCTCAATTTTGTCTTTCCAGATGAAGGCCATAATGATGTGTCTATCTCTCCCTCCCAATTATGGAGGACATATCAATTCCGATAATGGAATGTACTCATTCCTACGGAAGGAATGTACCTAAGCTCCCTCTTGGCTTAGGAATTTCAGGCTCCCTGTTAAGTAGGGACCTACAACAGCGCCTCAACCAGCTGCTTGAAGAGCTCCTTCCTTCGATGCCATGAATTTCTTTGTCAAGGAATCTTCATCCTTCGTAGCTTCTTCATAGGGCACAAACTATCCATCACTTTCATCCATGGGTCAATCATGTCGTTATTCCTTTCACTAGAAAGTGATCCATTAGTCTTCATATGGCTTTGCTTCACGTCATGTTGCCTTCTTCATTTCTTTTGAAAGAATGTTACATCCTTCTAAATGGTCCTTGGGGAAGACATCCACAGTGCTTCCTTCGACAGTTCTGCATAAGCCCATCCAATTATTTGTTTAAAAATAAAGAAATGAACACTTAAATCAAAATTACCTTTGTGATGGTCTTTCATCATGACATCTTCAGTGTGCATCAGCATCCTGCATACATGTTGACATATCTCCCAAAGATATCCATTGTCAAGGGTCTCCATCTTTTTCAAACTTCCATTAGAGTCTTCATATCTTTCCAGGAAATTTCCTAGTCAAATCTTCTTGGTCTTTCGGATGTTGATTGGCTTTACCATGGTTGCATATCTCGCGGTCTCTTCCTTTCTTTCTTCACACATTTTATTCCCAGGAGCTTCCAATCAAAGTTCCTCAATTGTAGTTAACCATTTCATACTTCATATGAGGACATATTATGTTGATTTCATCTAGTGTGAACCATGCCTTCCAGCAGCCTTTCATAGGAGGAGATTCATTTCCTTTGATCATGCTTCTCAATATCGAGTAGTGATCCATGTTACCTACAACCATACAACATGACTTTATAAAATCAAATATAAGCATACATACCTCATTTACCTTTAGGTCATCTTAGGCTTCTTTCAACAGCTTCCTTGATTGAAAAGATCTTCAACCCCTTGATTTGCTTTATCTCTTATGTCATCATACCATCATCCCATTAATTCCACTAGTTGGAGTTCCTAATGAAACGCTTGCTTCCTTTCTAGATCGGTGAACCCTCTGATGAGGATTTCATCAAAGAATCTTGAGGATATCGCATATCTTGATCCAGTAGATGTTTCCTTTTTTACGGATGTATGATGACACTTGTCCTAGATGACTTCTTCCTTTAATTTTTCAATGAGGTCACCAAGAGCTATATCCTTCATAGTTGACTATCAGACATCCTTCATGTTTCTTATGGTGATGTCATGAGCTCTTACTTCTAATGCTTTTCCTCTTCCTTGGACTTCCTTCTTTCATCTTTCTCCACTTCTTCGTTGAAATGCACTTCTTCTCTATCTTTCTTGTTATTGCCCTTCTTGAGTTTAGGACACTCTTTCTTATAATGCCTATAGTATTGATTCTTGGCTATGAGAACCAAAATTTCCAAAATTTCCTTTCCTTCTTGCAAATACTTGAATCCTTTCACTTTAACCTTCAACACTTTTTGCCATCAACCCGTCTTCTTTTATCTTGCATAGAAACCATAAGTTGTTGAATGGGAATAGCCTTCTTATCCTCATAGACATAGTTACCTTGTTCATCAATTAGTGCATTTCGAACAATGAGGATTATCTCTCCCAGATCTTGCAATTGAGATCTTATGAAGATAACCCTTTATCCTTTGATACCTTCAATTTGTGTAGATCGAATCTAAGTGATATGACCTTCCTTATCGCATCTTCAGAGAATAGTTCTACTAGCTTATCATATACATCTCTTTGATGTCTCCAATACTACAATATGAGGAGACCTTTTCATTGATATGTTCAATGACTTCACTTTCTTCAAGGACTATGTCTATCCTCCCTTTTCATGCAAGGAATCTCGATGACCCAACCAGCTTATAGATTTCCTTGCAAAACGAAGTCATTTTACCAAATTTGATTATAGAATGAAAGATACTTACTTGACAAGTGAAGATGAAATCTTCAACTTGATCACTTTGATGGTGGTTGAAGAAGATGTATTAGTGCTCCTTTTGAATGATCTTTTTCCAAATGAAAAGCCCTTCTTCAATAAAGGAGATTGCTCCTTTTATGATGTCAACGCCTTTAGATCTAGCTTCCTTTGTTGATGGTGATTAATGAGGATGTTTTGTTGCTTCCTCAGATGATCTTCTTCAAGGATAAGTAGTGGATCCTTGCTTCAATGAGAAGGTAACTTGCCTTATGTAGTGCCCACTCTAGTTTCCTGACCTTGATATGACATTATCTTAGACACTTTATTCCTTGAGGACCTCAGGTTGAGGATCCAGACACATGACACTATTATTAGCGATTGAGATATTCATGGTTGTGATGTTTATGAATGCTTTCCATTGATATCATGATAGCATGAGTGGTTATGTATCTTATCTATCAGTATTCTAATGATTGCAACATTAAATAGTTAAGTTGGCCTCTATTTGAATTTATGATGAAGGTAGTAAAGAATATGTGTGCGCTCTACTAAAAGCATAATGATGATAAATTGATGGATAGGTATATTTCTACGATGTTATGATGTTGATAACTTAATGAATATGTATGTTTCCATTGATGAATATTGATGATAGCCATGAGG
This sequence comes from Pinus taeda, assembly GCA_000404065.3. Taxonomy (NCBI): domain Eukaryota; kingdom Viridiplantae; phylum Streptophyta; class Pinopsida; order Pinales; family Pinaceae; genus Pinus; species Pinus taeda. The sequence goes on from APFE031230657.1 coordinate 323,050, forward strand.
GATGTGTCCCCTATGTTACCTACTTTCTTTAGTTCAAACTTACAATAGACAATGAGGTGAATGACCAGGAATTGATAATGATGCTATTTTGATAATGACTAACATTGAGAAACCTTGTTACTGATGATTATTGAGTATGGCAGGAAACCATCAGAGGCACTCGCATATGACATGTCGATGACACCTGCTTTGATGAAAATTCATATTATTTTATCTTTTAAAGTCTAAGTCTATCTTGAAATCTGTCATATATGTTTAACTATATTCTGATGATATGTTAATGGTTGCAGGCACAGATTAGTTGCTTGACCGAATGACTCACATATGGGTGATGGGGTTGTAAAGGTGGATGGAACTACATCGGAGGGGTGGGACAGAGTCCCTGATCTCACCCACTAGCACTCCCGCCGTGACTTGGGCTGGAAGGGTTGAAACAGCTTCGCCTTGAAGATCACGATGTCATGAGGGCAGGTCCCAAAGTTGGGTCACTCATGAGGAATTTACTGGGGGGCGCGCATCAAGGCGGATTCCTTGATCCCCGGCACCATTAGTCTCACTATAGCAGGCAACATAAGAGATGATAGTGGTCTGTGACGTTGCACTATACTTTCCCCTCGTAGTCACTGGATGCTTGAAGGGCAGGTGGTGTGGCACCCTTGGAACTTCAGGGGAAATTCTTGAAAGGCACGACCGACTTGGCACCCTTGGCATCACAATTAAACTATTAGGTGTGGCACCCTTGGAACTTCTAGGGAAGTTCTTGAAGAGCACAACCAAGCTTGGCACCCTTGGAATTATTAAAAGTAAATAATAATAAATAATTATAAGTAAGGAATGAAAACTAGGTAAAGTTACATCAAGGGTAAATGATGATTAGAAACCAAGGTAATTAAATAAAAAAATAAAACTTGGAGTAAGGAGAATCATAGGGAGAAATAAAATAGAGTACCTTAAAAACTCTACCCTTCCGATGTTAGAATACTAGGTAGATTAGGTGGTTTAATTAGATAAAGGGGGAAGGCAAACATTTTGTAAGGATAAAAAAAATTAATCCCAAACCAATTAAACTTAATTAAGAAAAGAGGAAGGTGAATTAAAATAAGAAAAATAAATTAAATTTAGAGAAATGTAAAGAAGCTCCATGTGGCTTCAACCAACATAAGAATATCCCTCTAAGAGATAACCTGAGTTAATTTTAGCGAAGTAGATGGGCGATAAATCTTGAGCTCATTATTGACCTCCAATAATACCTAATTTAAGGCAACTAAAAGGGTGGAATAAAGACAACTATGAGAAGAAATGGATCCTTGAGGTGAGGACAATTTAGTTTTATAAAGGTTAAGTAATAATTTTGGAGTGACCTGACGGTACCCTTGATGAGAGAGTGCACATGGGCCTAGGTGAAAATCAAGCCTATTAAATTAAAAAAAAATATATATATAGATTTATATTATGATGAATTCCAAGTGTCATCTATGAGGACTCTTATAAAGAAAGTGGCAAGCCCCATGGAGAGGGACTTTTTTGGGGGAAACCCTTATTATGGGGTGGAGATATGATGTCGGCAGTGATTCAAAGCCTTATGAGTTTGGTGACGGTAGAGATTTAGAGAGGGGACTCTTGAGCTAAGGGTGCTCTCCTCTGCCAGCTAGATTCTTCCTCCATTGTACAACCCCATTGCAGCTCAGGGGTCCGCGGGGAAGAAGAGTACCCAAGGAGTAGGCTGGGAGGTTAACCGGTGGGTCTCGTTTCGGATCAAGTGCGTCATCATACACTCGCAGAAGTGATTGGCAACAAGGGAATACCAGCGACAATAGAGCAAGCGAAGTCTCTCCTTCCGGTGAACGATACATATGTATTTCGTTACTACTTGATCTTAGATTAAAAGTATGTAAATGTTTTGTTATGTCCCTGAAATGAATATCAGCAATGTGTATGTTGAATGAATTGAAATCTCAATGCGTTTCCTTTCTGGTCGTATTTGTTATTTAAAAAAAAAAGTATATAGCATAATCAGGTCCTTACAACCATGTATGATAATACAATAGTATGGGGTTTTTATCTAAGGATTTCCCCAAAGTATTTTCATGTGTATTGTTCCATTGATTCTTCTTCTTTTGGTTAAATTGTTCATTTCGATCTTTAAGCTTCCGAAAATTGATAGTAGAAGTAGGTTATAGTATTCTGCTTTGATTTATATTGCATTATCGAGTTAACCTATCACATATTTTCTACATGACTCAAAAAAAAATTCAATTTTCTTTTTCTTACAAATTTCCAAATGGGACATGAATCAAGTACATTTTATTTGACTCAAAATAATTTCTTTTTGACTCTTTGAGCATGAAAAATGTGCTTAAACTAAAATAAAAATATAATAACGAATATGATAAATATATTAATGATGAAAATACATTACATTATGAAGACTGACACTAGTTACAATTTCAACAGTTCCAGGATGGAAAGATTATGTTCAAGCCCAGAGGCTCTAACTCCACAAGAGAAGTTATTGGAGTTATGGAGAGTAGTTTATACAAGTTGAAGGGAAAGACTATAGAACAAGGGAAGAATAAGGTTTTTGAGACTTAGAGGGAGTCGAGTTTGAGTGAGACTTTTCAGGTTCAAAGGGAGAATATGTAACCCAAGAAGAATGTATGGTTAGTGGGAATTAAGGAGACTTCTACAGTTGGAAAGAAGGAACCTTGGAATGGCCTAAAGGCCTATCAAGATAATAAGCGAGAGGCTTTCGAGGAAAGTTTTGGTCATTCTATAGGGTATGTTGCAGTGGTGGATGCCAAATATTGGGATTGTGTTCCTGAAGAGTTACTTCCGAGGAATGGAAGTACCTCCCTCACTGAGAAGGAGTGTTGAAAAGTGTAGCTTGGGAGGTACTCCCACAACACTTGACTACTAGGTTTGTATGGAGAAAACCCACCTTGTGGGAAAAGTACCCAAGCAAGGGTTTTGGACTCAATTCATGGGCTTGAGACCCAAAGATATTGATTATTTATTATAATTATTGTGGAGCACACCTTTAATGGATATAAGGGTTCCCAAGATAATAATTAGACAACTATATATTGAAGAGATCATGAGAGGTCTAATCCCACATAGCAACTCATCTTGTGAGGATTCAGTAACATCAAGCCTAGTGAAGGAGCCGTGGCTAGAAGAGGATTAGTTCTTTGTTTGAAAATTAATTTTTGTCTAATAGGAAGGAGGTCAAGTATCCCCTACCTAGGGGTTATGGGATATCTCTATATGTTGGAATAGAAATTTAAAATCTCTATTTTGTTTGGCCAAGTGAACGGGAGGAGTTGCCATTCTTTTAAGTTGTTATGCTTTGTTGAGGGAGTGTCAAAGCCATATAAAGGGATATGTTAGCCCTAAGTTTATATACATCAAAGGAAAAAGAGTATATAGGATCCATCGAGCCTTTGTGGAGGCCAACCAAGTTGTTTTGAAGGTGATTGTACGTAGAATAGTTTTATGTTGCTTAGCCGTAAGAGGAAGGGTTTCTGAGGAGGCCACATGCCTATATGCAAGGACTAAAAGGACTCAGGGCTTGTAGGAGCCAATAGAGGTGCCTAAGAACCTAGTAAGGCAAGAGAATGGTGAGATAAAGTTTTTTTTCTAAGAAGAAAGGTTGATAAGGGTTATCTGGGAAGTGTGTTCACTAATGGAGGTGTGAACAACAATGTATGAAGTTGATATATGCAAGGGGACTGAAGGATATATCCATTGTGGGAAATTGGACGTACAAAGATTAGAAAGGAGCCTAATCTCTATGTGAATGAGGCAAATTACATCCAGGTAACAACCAACAAATAAGGATTGAAAGGGATGGTTGTGAAGGGGCTACATCAACAAGTAAGTTGTTTGTTTTGTCACTGTTTTGTTGGGAATATTCAAGGTCAAAGGGAGATGACCTCAAGCCCCAGTGTAAACTATTGTATACTAATCTTGCATCAGGGTGTAAAAGGGCCATGATCCCTGGTACAAGAGCCCTATGTGTTTCTTGTTGATGAATTAACGAGAAGTGTTTTTGGCCACATATTTATCTATGTACTTTATTGTTTCATTGTTGTTATATTCTCATTGTGAAAAGTTATTTTGGTTGAGAACTCCTAGTGTGTTTGGATGATATTCTACCATAGTCCAAACCTAGGGTGTAAGGAAAAATTTAACAAGGATGACCTAAATAAGGTATCTCATGGAACTTATCCATAACAAGCTTCCTCAATTCAGCCATGTCAAGGACATATTTTTTATTTTTGAACAATAGTATGCCATCATCATTAAGCTAGTAACTTATACTCATAGATCCTCCCAGTTTCTTATTCCATCACTTCTTCACATACTAGAAATTATCATCATTAATCAATACCTCATTGATTCTTTCCTTGATTTCAAATGAGCATGTGCTCAAAGCTGCTAGGTGAACCTCTTGCAAGCTCCTACTAAGTGCATCTACCACCTTATTCTATTTTCCTTTGATGTGAATTATTTCAAAGTCAAAATCATGCATCAAAACCAACCACTAAGATTATATAGCATTCAACTTGGGATGGTCAAAAACATATTTCGGTCTCCCATGGTCTGTCACCGGCACAAATATTCTCCCAATAAATAGTGTCTCCACATCTTTAAATCATGTACAATTGTTGTCAGCTCCAGCTAATGGGTGACATAATTCTTCTCATGATCATTCAATTAACTTGACTCATAGTAGACTACATGTCCTTGCATAATAACTCCATCGAATCCTTCCTAACAGGCATTAGTGCAATATACAAAGTCTTTCTTTGGATCAACTATTTTGAAGATAGGTGCATTAGTGAGTAGTTTCTTGAGTTGTTAAAAACTAGTTGCACACTCAGGTTTCCACTAAAATCTCACTCCTTTTATTTAAATAGTGATTGGATGTCCAATATTTGAGAAATCATAGAAGAACCTTTGATAGTATCCAACTAATCCCAAAAAAGATATAACCTTCATAACATTTTAGGGAGTGGGCCACTCCATTATAGCCTTGATCTTCTTCGGGTCTACAACCATGCCTTCTTTCAAAATAACATGTCCCAAGTAGTGCAATTAGGTTTGGAAAAACTCACACTTGCTGAGTTTTACATATAGCTTATGCTCCCTCAGCAGTTGAAAAAACTTCTCTCAAATGGTCTTCATGCTATTCTTTGAGTACACAAGGATGTCATCCACAAAAACTAGTACAAATTTATCTAGGTAAGGTCTAATAACACTATTCATGAGGCACGTGAAGGTTTCTAGGGAATTTGTAAGCTAGAAGGGAACTACTACCAACTCATAATGCCATATCTCGTCCTAAATGCATTTTTGTGAATGTCCTTGTCCTTAAATCTGACCTGATGATACCTAGACTTTAGATCGACTTTGGAAAACACAACGACTCCTATTAGATAATTGAATAGCTCATCAATCATGGGCAAAGGATATTTTTTCTCCACTATCACCTTATTCAACTACCAATAATTTATGCACAACCTCAACATGCCATCCTTCTTTGTAACAAACAAGGAAAGGGCTCCCCAAGATGAAAAATTGAGTCAAATGTAACCCTTCTCCAACATTTCCTTTAGTTGCAATTTCAACTAAACAAGATCACATGTGCTTAAGTAATAATGAGTTTTCATGGTTGGCATCTTTCCTAGATCAACTCGATAGTGAAATCAATGTCTGTGGTAGGCTTCGTAACTCATCTAGGAACACATATTCATATTTGTTTAGTGCAAGGTGAATTACGAATGGGTTTTTGTCGTCTTATTTTTCCCCAGACTCATGAATAGCGTAGATTGCACATCCTTTTCTACTACAATACTGACATGAAGTGCAATTAATTGCCTAATTGCAATCATCCTCCTGATCCCTTGTAGATTTATCTCTTTACCGTCATCGTTGAGACATTCCAATGCCTTATTATAATAATCAACCTTGGTCCTATGGGATGCCAACCAATCCATACCGATAAAAATATCATATAACCCTAATGGAAACAAATTTAGTTTAGCTAAGGTGGTCATGCCACCCAATTCCATAGGTATGAATCAGCCAAGTCTATGACTCGTCTCTTTGTCCCAATGGCTAGTTGAACAAGCCATAATTCCTCATGGATTTTCTTCGGAAACTAACATTTTTCTAAAATCCTAGGGTTGATATAACTATAGTTTGAGACTGGATCAATTAAAATTGAGACCAGTAATTTTTGTTACCATACCTTCCATTTGAATAATTGCAACATGTTGATTTGCTTGTCTATTTTCAAGTGCAGCATAAATCCTGGGTATCCTCTAGGCCACCTCATTCATAGTTGTTGCATCTTGAACATTGTATAGTTTCATGCTATTCTACTACAACTGAGGATAATTTCTTCACAGCTGGTTCTCTCCATGTGTGTAGTGTTGAAATTTGGTACCGGAGGACAGGTGGTTCCCTTAGGCTTTGATCTTTGGCCTAGGGAAAAGTGTCCAAAAGATTTTAATTTTTCTCCTAAAGTGACTTTATAATTTTTATAAAGTTAAAATCTAATTTAAAAGTGACTTTAAGTGATAAAGTTACTAAGTCTAATTTTAAAGTGACTTTTATAAAGTCAATGAAAAATTAGAAAGGAAAAGTGACTTTGGAAATAAATGACTAAGTGGGTCTTTATTAAAGTGGGTGAATTAAAAAATAGAAAGTGAGATTTAAATGTGCATTTAATCTCAGCCATTGATCTAAATCTATTTCAGCCATTGGATTTAGGGATCACCCAAAAGTCACTTGGATCACCCAAAAGTCATTTGGAGTTATATTAAGGGAGGAAAAGGAGGAAAAGATCACATTCGATTCAATTCTTTCATGAGCAGATTGAGAGAAGGAGAGCAAGAGAGCAAGGGAGATTTCTGGATAGTGAGCTGCGGAGTATCAACAGCGGAGTTTCAACAGCGGAGTAACAACAGCGAAGTTTCAGCAGGACAGTTTTTCAGCAAGGCTGAGATAAGTTGTAAAAGTTTTCTTGCTGATTTTTGCTGAATATTTCTCTTACTGTAAAAAGACATTTTTCAGAAATAAAGAAGAGCTCTCAAACTGGTTTTCCCCAAGAGTTGTAGGGGGTTTTTCCAGGGTCACGTTGACCAAAATATCAGTGTTTTAATGTGTTTTAATGGCTGTTTATTACTGCTGATTTTTATTTCTGCAATTTCCAGCATTCTGTAAAATTTCCAGAATTTGTGTTTTCAGCAAATTTATTTTTTCCAGTTTGTTGAATGTATGGTTATGGGAAAGGGCATTTAACTACATGGGAGAAATAAGGAGAAACTGAAAACCGGGGTGGGAAAACAGAAATTTTAACAAGAATATGTTCACATAAGGAGTATAAGATCGCTGACTAAGAAGCAAGAAGAAATGTTGACTAGTCCAAGAAGCAAGCAATGAAGAAGTACTCTCAAGGAGCATATGATGGTTGACCAATTTATCCAAAGAGAAGCAAATGAAGAAAGAGATCAAGCACATGAAGAACACCATGATCACTAAGAATCACTATCTTACAAAACACTTTGAAAACATCTCCCGAAAGAAGGCAAGACAACTCTGACAAAGGAAGGAAGGACCCTTGACACCTATGAATGCCTTGGAGATACGAAAGATGTAGATAATTGATTCTACTCTACGAAGATGTCGTGATAAAGAAGCCATCCAACAAAAGAGAATGAAATGTTGAAGCAATATCAGGATGAAGTCATAATGGGCTACTAGGTCGAGGCATGTAAACAAGCACGTACGACGAAGCATCCATGAGAAGATTATTCTAAAGCATGGACAGAAGACAAGAAAACCTGATGTATGACAAGAAAGCCACTTTCCACGAAGGAAGCAATGACATGACAAACTAGGAAGGAAAGTGGTTGATGGATGGTGCCCTATCTAGAAGAAGTTCGAACAAAGACTTCATGACATCAAAGAAAGGAGATCAAGCAGTTGAAGGATGCACGAAGAAGTTACTGATGAATGAAAGATTCCCTAGTTAAGATGGAGCTATGACATGTCCATGATCAAGACGGACTTTTGGCTCACCCCTGATTACAAAGGAGTGACAATTGTGTTTTTCCATTTCAAGTATCATGCACTAGACCAAGACTAACAGCCGTAAGTCTAGATGAAGGCCATGAATGGAAATGTAGACACGAGATAGACACAACATTCTTGTCTTCACTTGGGAAGAAAGAATGGGAGGATTGGGTAATCATTTGGCATCTGATACTCTTTGAGGATGTGTAAGGCATCCAAGACGAGAGTCGGCAAGAGAACCGATATTCTTTGAGGGTTGGGAACCCAAGACAAGAATAGTACTAGAAGGTCATACTCATAGAACATCGGGGTGGGTATGTACCTTGAGAGACAATGATGAAGGTGTCTATAAATCATTGGTCTCGCCAGCATTGTAGCTCATGATCTGATGAAGAGATGGAGTTGTTAGTCAAGGCCTTGCACTATGACAATGTTGATTGATATGATGATATGTGAGATGGATTGCAAATCTGGTTTCTCTTATGTGAATTCTTCAAAATTGAAACATAGCCAACCACCTTGTAATGTTGTATGAATACCTCCCTAGTTAAGAGGGAGTGTTGAAGGAAATGTAACTAGGTTCAATCTTCATAAATGTACTTTTGATATTTGTAGTTATTCAAGAAAAAAAAATATTATTTTTTTAATATATGTCACTGAGTTTCTTGCTCATTGAAATAGGTCTAACACATGTTAAGTGCTATAGGTGAGTCAAATGGTCAAAAGAAAATGTTAAAGACCTTAAGGACATGTTACACCATGTATACATTTGTATAAAAGTCAAAGGAGGAGGAAGAAGAACGAAGTTTTTGGGGTTGTTCTAAAGGTCAAACATAGTCACACGTGCCACAAAAAGGAGGCCTCTCTACGGTCATATCAATAGCAGTATATCAATCCCATATCTCTCATTGTTTGGGCTACATGTTAGGCCTACAAGGCCTCTCACTCAAGTGAAGCAGTCCCTCCCTCAAGCGAAGATAAAAGGAGCCTAAACTACAAGCTAGCCTATCACACGTGCGAGCAAGGTTGCAAGGGAGCACCTCTCCCCCCCCGAACCAGCTCCCAATTCACGCTCTAGTCGAGAGCGGGTCGAGAGCACGCTCCCAAAATCGCCCGCGAATACCCCCCCCCACCTCGATCCCGCTCCCAATCCGCGCTCCGGTCGAGTGCGACTCAAGAGTGCGCTCCCGACCCAAAAAAACCGCTCTCTAGTTTTTTAGGGATCGAAGTTGGGAACGTTGCTCCTGCCGCTCCGGGAGTGACTTTTCCAACCGAGGAGCGATCGCTACCAAACGCTCCCCGGTTGGAAAAGTCACTCCCGAGCGGCAGGATGCCCGCGCAACTGAGAGAGAGGCGACGGCGGTGTAGGAGAGAGGGAAAGGGGGAGGGGGGGAAGGGAGAGAGGGAAGTGGAGGGGGGAGGGATAAATAAACCCTCTCCACTCCCATTATTCACGTCATCCCATTGAGAGAGAGAAAGAGAATTTGGAGAGAGAGCAAGAGAGTTTGAAGAGAGTTTGAAGCAAGGAGAGGAGCTTGGAGGAGTTTGAAGAGCTTGCAAGGGGAGATTGGAGGCCAAAGAGGTAGGATCTACACTCTAATGTGGCAATTTTTTTTTATGTTAATTGCTAAATAAATAAATTTCTCTATTTTCCCATTCCCATTCCATTTTTTTGCAAATTTCAAACTTCAAATTTCAAACACCAGGTTATATTGCTTCACATTTTCTTCTTCTTGGTTCCTTTTTTGGTTATTATGGTGTTGGAGAGTAGAAAGAGGAGGGTTGAAGATGAAGAAGGGGATGAAGAAGTGGGTTATAGTGGGTTTGATGAAAACCCCGGAGAGGAGTACCTTGGTGAGGAGGAGTGGGAAGAGAGTGAACATGATTCAACTCAAAAAAACTAAACAACACCAAACCCCATTGTGGAAATATGTTTCTAGGCCTGAAGTAGGGAAAGGGGGTGGAACCACTAAATTTCATTGCCCCCATTGCAACAATGATTACACAAGTTCATACACCTGTGCTAGAAAGCACCTCTGCAAGAAAAGGCCATGGGATGGAGATAAACAAATAGGAATCAAAACTTGTACAGGTGTATCAGCAGCAGAGAGAGCCAAATACATAAGGGAAGAGGAGGTTGCCCAATACAAATCTAAAAAGTCAAAGGGTTTCTTTGAACCAAGCTCACAATCACATGCACAAAGAACTCCTTCACCATCCTCACATGGCAATGGATATGGAGGCACAGGGTCACCAAACATCTTTTTAAGGCATAGAACCGTATCATATTTCCCTGATGAAGGGTGTAGGAATGATGTGGATTCAAAAGTTTACCGGTTTCTCTATGCAGGTGGGAAACCATTCAATGTTCTTCACTCACCTTATTGGCATGAAATGGTTTCTACCATAAATGATGCCCTTAAAGGATACAAGAGCCCTGGGTATGACAAGGCTAGAACCGTTGGACTTGCTCATGAAAAAGAAAAAATATCATATTCTTTGAGTAGAATGAAAAATTCTTGGGCTGAGCATGGGGTGTCCATTGTATCTGATGGATGGACAAATGTAAAAGGCAAGCCATTGATATGTGTTCATGTTGTGTTTGTTAGTGGTGCCATCTTTCTTTCAGCATATGATTACTCAGACAAGTTCAAGAACGGCATCAACATTGCAGAACCATTAATTGAAACAAATGGACGTATTGGGCCATACAATGTCATCCAAGTCATCAATGATAATGCTGCTAATTGTAAGGCAACGGGAGCAATTATTGAGGATAAATACCCCAACATATTTTGGTCGGGGTGCTTGGTTCACGCAATGAACCTTTTGATGCATGATATCATTAAGAACAAAAACCAACAATACTGGTGATTTGTACAAGAGAGGCAAACAGATGATAATATTTATTACAAATCATAGCAATACCCATTGGCTTTTCCGCAGTCACTCAAGATTGGAGTTGTTGAAGATTGCAAAGACTAGATTTGCTAGCTATTACCTCACCTTCAGACACCTTTTGAAGGTAAGAGAGTCATTGGCTAGCATGGTATCAAATCCACACTAGTAGGTATTAAAGGAAAGAGCTACAAATGCAGCTGACAAGCAAGGTCTTGAACATGTGGAGGAGACTACTCTTGATGGTCAATTTTGGGCATGTGTGAGGCAAGTATTGGAATTCACCAAAACCATTTATCACATGATTCGTTTGGCAAATACAGATAAACCAATGATTGGGGAGGTGTATAAGCTTATGTATACCATGTTGGGGCAAATAAAAGATATTGTTCAGAAAGTTGATCCCAACTTGTATACATTGATTCACAATTGTGTGTGTACACGGTAGAATAAACTTAATGTTCCACTACATGCCTTGGCGTATATCCTTATGCCAAAATACTACTCTCCATCTTGATTGGGCCACCCTGCACCTAGGGGTGGGGTTAGGGTCAAGCCCCATATAGATCAAGAGGTATCTACAAGATATTTGCAAGCATTAGACAAGTTGATACCTGACAAGGAGGAATGTGCTAATCTGCGTCTTGAATTAGGCAAATACTTCAGTTGCACTGGTTTGTTTGGTTCTTTCCATGCAATGGAAGATAAAAACAGATTTGATGACCTCACATGGTGGGAAGCATATGGCGACCAGGGACTTTTGCCAAAATTGGCAAAAAAAGTTCTTTCGCAGGTTGTAAATACTTCTTCTGCGGAGAGGTGTTGGAGCACCTACAACTTCATACATAATGTGAGAAGAAACAGAGTCAATGAAAATTGAGTAGAAAGCTTGATTTATGTGCACTACAACTTGAGGTTGTTGAGTCATTACTGTGATCGGGCTTATGAGGATCCAACATATAAAATTTGAGACCACCACCTAGAGGATGATAATATGGAGGATGCCACTATACATCTTGAAGAACTGGAAGTAGAACTTATGAAAGAGGAAGATGAAGCAACAACAACCATGCCACCCCCACCATCCAGTAGCAATGCTCGAGTTCCAAGTCTTGTTCCTTTGTTCTTGCCGCCTCCATGTACATCCTCATGTGGAGGGCATGTGCCTTCTGGTTTTGGTCATGGGACTATGCGGAAGGAGACTCCTCGAAGACCACCACAACCTGCTCAGAAATTAGACATTATTCGTGGTGGCAAGAGGAAGATGTAGATGATAGATTTACTTGTCTTTTCTAGTTTCTAGTAGTTTTTATAACTGTTGACTCTTTCATATTTATTATGATATTTTTGTAAACAATATATGAAATTTAAGTTGAAGTTTGAAAGTTGGCCAATTATAAGCGCACCTCGTAATGAATTATGAATATGATGCTTCTGAAAGGAAAGTTGTTTCATTTCATTTTATTATTAATAACATTTCATTTCAGTTAGATATTAATTTGTTGTAATGGTTACACTTAGCTTACAAGTACAACTTTGTGATCAATGAATGATAAATGTTATATATTTGGGAATTTTGGAAAAGCTTTAAACTTTAAGATTGATGAATCATGATTCATGAGACTCACTATGTTGTACATTACTAACTTGTGGGTGTGGTTGATGAAGATTATAACGTCTAGATGATTGTTGTTATATGGTACAATCTATGTTTTTTTATGTTTTTTATATCTAATTCATCATTCTACATGTTTTTGTTGACATATATGCATCAAAATATATATTAAAAATATATATATATAAACGCTTCAGGATTCGCTCCCAAACTGGGAGCTTCTGAAAATGTCATTCCCGCCCCCGTTTTCGCTCCTGCTCCCAAGTAACCTTGTGTGCAAGAATTTAGGGTTGTTGTACAATCATATCAGTGTGCATAGATATCTCAAGAAGTATTTCGTTGGAGCAAGAAAAGGGTGTCTCCATAAGCAAAGGACATCATCAAGAATTAAAAAAAGAAATCTAGAAGCTCACATAAGCAAGGTATATCACTAGTTGTTGAAAGAAATAAGAGGACAAAGTGCCGGAAGAAGGAGGACGAAGTGCTGGGAAAACAAAGTGTCGGAAGAAGGAAGGACTTGACTTGTGCTTGGAGGATATTCTAGTCAGGAGTCTAGGGTTTGGCAGTGATCAATAAGAAGCTTCAGTAAGATAAACTTAATAAAGGGTTTTCCTCTCAAGAGAAGAGAGGTTTTGGCCCTGGCAAAGAGCCAACATCTTGTGTTCCTGTTCTTATGTTTTGGGTAGTAGTTTGATGAAGTACACACACATGCATTTATAAGAAGAAGAAGATTAAGCCAACAAGAATAAATTGAAAAAGACTCCACAAATTGTTATCAAGCAAAGAAGAATTATACTACACCTAACTGCCCTAGATTCTTCAATAAGTGGTGAGCTCGAGATGGTTTCACAAGATCAAGCATGTTGCGGACGGCAACGTGGAGAATTTCAAGCTAGTTTTGTGGCTAAGGGATTTTCGCAAAAGGAAGGGATCAATTATGATGGAACCTTTGCTCCAGTGGCTAGATACTCATCCATCAGGACTATCATTTCTATAACAGTGCAGATGGGTTGTAGGATTCACTAGATGTGCATGAAGACGACCTTCCTTAATGGTATTATTGAGGAAGAGATCTACATAGAGCAGTCAGAGGGTTTTGAGGTGCATGGGAGGGATCCCATGTGTGCAGGTTGAAGAGAGCATTGTATGGGCTCAACCAAGCTCCCCGGGCATGGTATGCATAGATTGACAGTTATTTGTAGAGCGTGGGCTTCACCAAGAGTGAGGAAGACCCAAAACTATACTACATTTAGGTGAAGGGTGACCTTCTCATATTAGTGATGTATGTTGATGATCTGTTTCTCACAGGGTCTGAGGAGCTGATAGCCCACTGCAACTAGAATTTTGTAGAAGAGTTTGAGATGAACAATTTGAGATTGATGCACTACTTTCTAGGGTTGGAGGTGTGGCAAAGAGAGGGAGAGATTTTCCTTGGACAAGGGAAATATACAATTGGGATCTTGAAGCATTTCAGGATGGAGGACTCCAGACCCATGGCTATGCCACCTGTGATCAACTAGAAGAAGATCGATACTTCCAAAGCAGAGGCAGTGGTGTTGAATTTTCCTTACACCCTTGGTCTAGTCTACGGCTAGAGTTAGCACAAAAACACACTAGAAGTGTTCAACCAAAACAACTTTGCACAGCAGAAATAAATAACAGTGAAATTAATCAAGTACACAGATTAATTTGGCCAAAGTCTCGACCTTTATTAGCCCATTAATAAAGAATCATTAAGGCTCTTGTATCAGGGATCATGGCCCTTTAGATCTTTGACACAACTAGTATACATAGTATACAAAACTTAGGGCTTGAGATCTATTCCATTAGATCAACAATCTTTCCCAAAAAAAAATCAATTAAATACCTGAACTAGTGTCTTCAATTCAAGGTCCTTGGATTGTTGTTGTCCTTGGCAACCA